>WBMW01001038.1:145035-157485 GCA_013396635.1 Penelope pileata | reverse complement strand
TTTTTTTCTTTTTTTTTTTACTATCTCTAATGATGAGCTGCTTTACTCAGAGATAAGTGGGTGAGCTTTACCAGATCAGCCCTCAAAGGAATTCAATGCACAATGTCCCCAGCACTACTACATTCGTTACATTGGCTGGGGTGTTGGGGGGAGTTTTAAGGTAGTGGTGGCTATTAGGTACACTTCACTGGGCAATAACCACCTAGCATTCACTACTTCTCTCCCCTCTCTGCACAGACCCTTTTGGAGAATGATGACTTTCTGCTCACAATGTGGATGGACATGAATTACTATGGATTAGCTGGAAATATCTGAGAATTTGTAACAGTCTCTTCCTACCAAAATTGCTGAAATTAGTTCAGTTCACACTGTTCTCTTTCCAGAAAGTGAAATTAAGGTAACATAAGTGTGAATCAAACTCTGTCTTCTGGGCCTCTTAGACTTTAGCTTGGCTCAGAGAAATGAGAAACAATAGCTTCCAGAACGCAGGAGCACCACAGAATGGCTGCAAGGGACCTCTGGAGGTCATCTGGTCCAACCCACGCTCAAGCAGGACCACCCAGAGCAGGCTGCCCACCTCCATGTCCAGGCAGCTTTAGATCTCCAAGGAGAGAGACTCCACAGCGTCTCTGGGCAACCTGTTCCAGTGTTCCATCACCCACACAGTAAAGAAGTGTTTCTTGATGTTTAGACAGAACCTCCTGAGTTCCAGTTTGTGCCCATTACCTCTTGTCCTGGCACTGGCACCACTGACAAGTCTGGCTCTGCCCTCTGTGCACCCTCTCGTCAGGAATGTACTTGACACTGCTAAATACCCCCGTCCTAAGCCTCCTCTTCTCTAGGCTGAACAGTCCTAGCTCTCTCAGCCTCTCCTTACAGCTCCAGTCCCTTCACCATTTTGGTGGCTCTCCGTTGAGCTCTTTCCAGTATTTCCATGTCTCCCTTGTACTGTGGGGCCCAGACTGGACACAGTATCCCAGTAGAATTGCTCTGATCACAGCTGAAGCTCAGGAGACAGACATGACTGAGCTTGGGAGATAGTCCTGAGACTCATGAGTGTGGAGGGGAAGGGAAACCTGGACTAGGAAAATAAGGCAAGTGAAAGACAATGGGTTTGTGAGACAGCCCTGCACAGCATTATCAGAACATCCTTGGGAGAAGCAGAGATAAATGTTTTTCTGTCTGGCATGAGAAGCATGAATGGCTGGCTGACACCACTTCATCCTGTTTCTCAGGTAGGGAAAAGAAAGCATGATTTAAACTAGCACTTTTCAAATGGGAGAGAGATGGAGAGCATACTAGAGTTCTCTGAAAAAGGCTGCTTTAGACCATTCTGCATTCCAAAAAATCAATCCAGAACTAATCTGCCAGAAGACAGCCATCAGCCACTCTCTCCTAAAAAGCTGAAAGCCTGACCCTGGTAGAATTGCTGAAGCAAACACGTTACCCAGACAGAACACAAAGAGGAGGGGAGAAAAGAGCAATGTTTACAGGCTTCTCTGTCTCCTTCTTCTGCGGCAGCTTCTTCTTGGGAGCCTTGCGTTCAGCACGTCTCTGTTCAGTGGTGGTGTCAGCGGCTGTGATGAGTTTCTGCAGATCTTGCGTTCTCTTCTCTCTCTCTTTCTTCCTGGTTTCGATTTTGCGGAGCTCCTGAATGAGGTATTCTTCTTCTGCCACCTGCAGACCAGAGCACAGAAAGGCAGTCAGAGCAGCAGAGGAAGCCTAGCGAGGCAAGGGGGCCACCTACTGATAACAACAGTGCCCTGAACCAGCCTGGAAATGACTTTAAGCTCCCCTGCCTAATGTCCTGCAGAGGACTTGGATTTACAGAGCACACCATGCTCTGTAAAGCACAGTATGACGGTTTACAACCTAGGAGGTACTGTGTGGCAACATCCATGGTCCATCCTGCAGCAGCAGTCATGAGTGATTAATCCCCCCCTCAGACAAGGAGACTGAGCACAGACAGAAGGGTAAAAAAGCTCAAATATGCTGTAGTTTCAAATGCAATGCTGTGAAAAGCTGGCTCCCCTCCTCAGACATATAATTATATCTAATATCAGCACATCAACAGATGTGGGAAAGCAGAGTCATTACACATGTGAACTTATCATTAGAGTGAACTCCTAACAGAAAAGAATGCTCCCTCACAAACTCTGGGGAGCACACAGTTCCTTAATCTCTAAATCCCAGGACCATTATTACACTGCTTCAACAGAGAGGAGAATTAAGCATGCCAATTTACAGTCTTTGATGAACTCCAGCAAGATTTATACTCTAAAGGAAATAATTCCCCATTGGGACTCAGGGTCTTCATCACACCTGGAATACAGTATATGCTCACGGGGAGCCTATGGGAACTGGAATTAATTCAGAGCATAAGGATATTACAAAACATGCTGAGCTTTCACACATACTGTTGATACCTAAGGACGCTGATCTGAGAACTTGGCTCTACTCAGAGAACTAGGACAGCAAGTGTCACAACGAAAGTGTTAGCGGTTACCAGAGGCCAAAACTCTGCTCGTTCAGCTCACTCTCCTGTACAGTCTGACTCCTTAGCTATTGTCCCTTTGTATGCCTTAAAATGACACAACCCCAAAACAAAAGCAGTACTTAGGTGTTGTTGTTTTCTTGTCCAGTCTTTTTTTTTTCCCCTTTCCCACCTTTAGGCCTATTTCATCCACCTACTGACTTAAGCCCACAAACATTTTGGGGGCAGTGATGCTCTCTTCCCCATTACCTGTTCTGGTGTCCTATTGTACAGCCTTTCCAGTTGTTCCTTCCTCCGTCTCTCATGACCAGCATCGAAGACTGGGATTTTTAAGTCCGTGCCTGGAGCTGCACGAATATTAGCCAGCTTGGCACAAATGTGGTAATATCGTTCCTTCAGGTCTTCCACGGATCTTTTCTGTGGAAGACATCACAAGGGGACAATATTATGAAAGAACTAAGCGAAACCTTGTGCAGTAGCCAGCTAAGAACCCAGCAGCTGAAGGATGTCAGGTTCGGTGTAAGACGCAACACCTGGAAGGAGGATCAGCAGGGAGCCTTGCCAGACCAGTGGTGGAAATCTGTTACCAGGAAGCTCTGACAAACAGACCAGATGCCTCCTCTGAGCTGCTGCAGACAATGGCTACTTAAGCCATAGCCAAGATGGCATTAGCTGCAACAATTCATTGCCCAACACTACGTGGAACCTGAGCCATATTCCCTTATTACAAGCACCAAAGGTGATTGGGCTGCCTAACTGGGCAAACTCCTGTTATTCCACTTAGTCACATGCTCTTCACCTGAGTGCTTCAGAGAGCAACAAAAGCCTTCAGCTCTTGGAGCTGTTCTGCGTGAATCACATCCCTGCCGAGTCATCAAGAGGTTACAGGAGGTTTAGGATCACGACACCAGAGTTGCATCTTTAGACCACTGATGGTTCCTTCTTCACCTGAGAGATGACAGAATCCTGCACCCGAGTCAAAACTCAAGTCAGGAGTAGCACAAGAGAAAAAAAATCCCAATCCTCCAAGCGACCATGAGAAGATTCTTCTTCCAGGGCTGAGACTACAATGGAGGACACCTACCCTGCTTAGTTAAACAAACTCCCCAGCTGCCTCATCTTTAGGGAATTATGAGTCGTTCTCCTGGCATGGATAAACCTAACTTTCTAATAAAATGCAACAGGGAATGAGCACAAGTCACAGTGGATTTAATTACAAACAAAACAAGCAGCAATGCCCTGTGCTGGAAATTCAATATTCCCTGCTGCCAATAATTCATTATTTTCTCCTAATTATCCTAATATAAAGGGTAATTTGCTCTTTGCAGCGCAGCAAACTCTGCACGTGCCGTAACAGCAGGTTGCCAGCAGCACCTTGGCCCCTGGGACTCACCTTGAACTGCTGGTGATCATAGCGGTCATGAATCACCACGAAGCGCAGGTCGAAACGCCGAGCCAAGTCGAAGAGGTGGTCTGTCTCTGCTTTGGTCCATGCATCATCATGGAGATACATTTGGTACTCCTGCTCTGAGTAGACAGGTACCTGCACCGTCTAAACAGGGAAAAGAAAAACATGAAAGCTCCCTCACAGCACTGCCCTTCTCACGAGGCCAGCTGATAGGGACTGGAGCCAAGAGCAAGAGCAGCACGCAGACAGGAGGGGTGAAGGATCAGCAAGGTGCTGCCAGGATCCTGAGCAATGGGGCCTGACAGAAAGCATAGCAGCAGGCAGAGAAATTGATAAGGAACACACGGGCTCTCAGAGCCACAAACGTGACATTCAGGAACTACTGCCTGGTAGGCTGAAACCTATTTCAGGTTGTAGGCACAGGCAGAGTCACCAGCCCACATCCTGACAGCAGGTTGCAAAACTATCACGTTAACGTGACCGTGAAATCAAGGCTGGGCCAGCTTCCCTCCATCCCTCCCACACAGCAGCACCAGTGTCTTGGCACCAATTGCTCTGACAGTTGATTCTACTTGCGCTGGGACATGCTTATTGCCTGGGAGGAATGGGGCAGGCAAGAAGTGTTTCCTATTCTTTAGCATACCCCCTGCTTTGATACACAACCCACTTCTTTCACAGCACAGTCCACACCAAATATGAAGATCTGAAAGGCTGGGTGCAGTACAACTGAGATCTGTAAACGTGGCAAACAATTTGCCTTCCCTTCCTCATCCACCCTCTTCCCCAGCAGAGCTACAAACAACAGCCCATCCCAAGTCCCTAAAAGGCCAAACTCGCACCACATTCCCCTGCCTAAAAGTGCTCTGCAAAGGCTCTATCCAGAACACCAGTGTTACACAGTGTTCCCTTACAGTACTAAAGGAACAATAAAAATACTGTAAGTCATAGTGTACCATAAAGCAGAAGAGCACAAAGCCTGTGCTTTCCTCCCTTACCTCTCCTGCAGTGGAACCTTGCTCTGCCTGATGAGGTCCTGCCTCCACAAGGAAACATCACACACACATAGACAGTGCACACACTTCAAAACCTCTATGCCCTCCTGAGTCCTACACCAGAAAACTCATCCTCATGAACTCCACACAGCCTCTTTAGATCTACTGCCTTTCTTCCATCACTTAGGCATGGAAGCATAAAGGTGAAGAATATCTCTTGGAGGCACACTGCACCTCAGCATTCAAGTACTGCTTCCATCAGGAGAAGAGCCATCCTAACAGACACCGTAAGGATGCCCTATACATTTCACGATAAAACACTATTTTTTTAGAATAGTATACATACATGAAAAGAGCCAGCATGGCCCTCTGCACTGGATGGAAGGGAAGGTGGATCTCTGGTCATAGAAGAGAGAATGAGACAAAGAGTAGTCCCCAAACACTTCCTCAGCTTCTCTCACAGCTGCTCACAGGCTTCCCCAGCCACAGACAGTCTACACCGCGGGGAATCCTTCAAAGGGATATCTTGTGGGAGTTACTTCGGTGGCTTGTATAAGTCACTTAAGGTTTTAGCATCTTGTGGCCATGCAACTCAGTATTTGAATTTGCACTGTATGAACTCAAAGACTGGATCAGTAGAAATGGGAAGAGATTTTGCAGTACAAGAAACAAAATTAAGTGTTGGAGTGCTAGGAGAAAGTCTCCTTTGAGAATGTGAGCACTCATGAGATGGGAAGCCAACCATGGGATGACTATCAGTCCAAATGCAATATAGCCACGAAAATGCAAACACGAGTCCCAAGATTTCCAGCAGAAACTGGCAGGGTTTCAGTTACACAACAGGACCTTGACTGGAATATCAACTACAACTCTACCGACCCATGCTCAGGAAAGACGAACTGAAATGAGAACAAGCACAGAGAGGAGCAACAAGGATGAGTAATGGGGTGGGGAGCTTGTCCTTCCTCAGCAGACTGGAGAGAAAGGAGCTTAGCAAAGGAAGCCTGACAGGGGATCTGACTGCAGGCTTCAAGTATGCTGGATGGAATGAAAAGAATACTCACAGGAAGAAAAAAGCAACTGAAATGCAGACAAAGAAATTGGCTTGCAAAAAATGCCAATTTAACATGGAAAATTTAACCTGGAAATGAGAAGTGGAGCAGAGAGTGCCTGAAACAGCTTCCCAAGGAAGCATAGAGGCAGGAAAATCCAACCGCCATACAAATAGAACTTGATCAGTTTATGAAAGGGATGGGACAGTGCAGGGCCTGAAAGAGCCGAAAGAGGATTCAATGGCCCAGAAAACCCCTCTCAGTCCTACATTTCACACTATAAACTCACACAATGATGGGCTTTAAATTAGCTGAAAATGCTCAGGAAAGATCCTGGAGCCATGAGACAGTTCTGTGAAAACATCAGCACAATGCTAAGCAGTGGTGAAAAGACAAACTGAACAGTAAAAATGATTAGAAAAAGAGAAATACAGCCAAAGTACAATCCCACCATGCCTCTAGAACAGAAGCATGCACTCACAGTCCACCCATTTCTAAAGAAAGGATATTTGAGAACAACAGAGGGCAGATGCATGTCAAAGCACAGAAAACAGAGTACGCTGCAAGGACGATTTACTGTGTCTTGTATCAGGAGATCTCGAAGGCGCCAAATGAAACACACAGACAGCAGTTTAAAACAACACAAAAGCACCTTTTCACACCACACAAAATTAACCTGCAGAACTCACTGCCGTAGAATATCCACAGAGCGGGTTTCTGCCCTGAATGTGCCTATTATTAAACAGATTCCAAGTTAAGAAAGCCCCAAGCGAAGCACCACCAGAAGCTAGCAAGGAATGCTCTTTATTTGCCCCATTCTCATATTCTAAGCCTTTACGAACAGCAGCCAGAAAGAGAACATCACCTGAGACGAGCCTTTGCTCTGACACGAGTGAAACTGCTTTTATGCTCTTATTTCACAATGGATAGGAGGGATCTGGGTGGGAGTGCAGAGAAAAGGCAAAGCAGCTGAGCAGTGGCACAGCAGTCGAGGACAAGGGTTTGAGTGACCAAGAGTACAGGCTACACAGGAAAATGGACTCATGTTAAGAGGAGTGAGAGAGACAGGCAGAGGTATAATGTAGGTAAGAAGGAACCAGTAGAAGAGTCTGAAAAAACAAAATTTCTATGACAAAGCCAATATCTGCAGAACTCCACGAGCGCCTTTTATCCTCTCCACCACGGGTCCACAGCAAGGATAACAACTTGCTCCTACATTTATATAATTGCGTGTGCAGATGGCAGAGGTCTGCACCACTAATCTAAAGGTTGCAGCCTCGCTGAAGACTCTTCTGCCTGTCAATTCACATTCTGTGATAAAGTTAAGGAAACAAGAATCATATAATTACAACACCCATGCATGGCCCCCTCTGATAAACCTGGTTGAACTCAGCTGAAAACTGTTACAGAGACAGAGTCTTAGAGACAATTACATTTCCAAAGTTTCACGCAGACAGCTAGGTAGGTGCCTTGACTAAGTGAGTCCTGTTTCAGACTTCCACCCTAGACATCAGAGAAGAGATACCACAGGAGGCTCTTACCAGTGTCCCAACAAAAGAGAAAGCATCAGTCAGAATTTGAGCCTTCTAACATACAAGGTCAACCAACCACTTTACTCTGCAGGAAGCCAGGCTTTGTTAGTGCTGATGCTCTGCAGGTTGCAAACTTAAAATGTTGTATACAGTCATACACAAGCAGAGCTTTTGTGGAATCATGTGATCACACGCTTTTTTTTTCCCCCCCCCCTTTCCTCCTTCAGATTTGCATCATAAAGGGGGTTAAATTACATTATGGAGGCACACTAACTCTGTTCCTTCCTAACTTTTGAGGTCCCGACTTTGAAATATAAATCTTGATGTAGCTTCCTTTCTGCATGCACATGAAAGCACTCACCACTCAAAGCAGATACATCTGGGACAAAAGACAGCAGGAGACTATAACAACACATTGTGGTAATTTAATATAAGATGCAAAGAACAGGGTACTGCACCACACTGATACCACAGGAGCAATTTCAGAGGGAACGCAACGTAATTCAGTATCTGTGCTGGAACACGGCCAAAAGGCTGCAAGACAGCTTTTTGGCCAAGAAGCGAATTTTTTCATACTGGGCAAGATAGTAAGACCTTCGACTTCAATGTCTCACTCAGAATAGAATATCTTTTACTACCCAGAGCCTGTAATCAGGGAGAGGACGTTGGTTAAGAAGTTAATTAGACAGTACAGTGCCTCCTTACCAAATAGGTGGCTGCAGCCCTGGAACACAGAGGCACTCCAGCAAGCTCTGACCACATACTGAGCCCACTTAGCTTGAAGGATTTGGAGACATTGCAGTCTGGGGTTACATAGCTGCAGGTCATGCTGCAATTTAAATGCAATTGCCAAACCTTCTGCCAGCCTTCGCATATTGAAAGAACCAACTTCCTGCCTAGACATTCAAAAAGTTCACCAAAGGACAGTTCCCAGATGCTGTTCATATGTTTTTGTTTGAAAGTGCTCCCACTTACCTTATTGAACCTGGCAAACGGGTAGTCCTTCCCCTCCTCTGCTGCTCTCCTCCAGTGGTAGAACATTGCTCCATCTTTTCTTGCTGGGTTGGTGAAGGGCATCCACTTCCAAGGCCGGACCTTCTTGGACCCCAGCTTTGCTTTGACTGTTCGATAACCCTGAGTCGTGTCACTCGGCAGCAGTGGAGGTGCATCCCTGTGGTGGAGACAAGCACTGGCTGAAGACAAGCAGGAAGCAGCCCAGGACAGACTCAGAGTTCAGACTCTGAGTGGGATTTGCCACCACGTCTAGGGTGGGAAAACCTGAATTTAAGCTTTATTCCAGGATTTGTGTTTCCCAGACTGCACTGCTAATATGCTCAGCAACTCCAGGATGCTTCAGTACTGGTCAACAACAGCACTTGACTCCAAATTCATGTAAGTCAACTCCAGATTAGCACTGATATAAGCTAAAGCACAGCCCAAAGCCACTAACGTAAAAAGGATGAGGAGATAGATACTGTCAAAGAAATAATTTTCATTGCATAAAGTTAAAGTTGCACGCATCAGAGGACAGAATAATACACAGCGTGGATGGGGCTGAACAGAATCACCTGGAAAGCAAACTGTGCAAGAGTTGGGGCACAACCCAAGGCAAGTGAAATACGGGCTGCAGCAGAACTCTTGCAGCAAAAGTAAAAGCAGGTGCTATTCCCAGCCACAAATAGAAGAGAACTAGATACAGAGGGATAATAACACTGCCTTGTCTGCACTAGCCTACTGCACAGGTACCTAACCCATACACAAAGCAAACCACTCAGAAGAGAGAGGCAAGGCACTTCCCACAAAAGTCCAAGAGAGGGACACACAAGTGGGCCAAGCACAAAGGACAATGAATGTGGAAAGCAAAACTGTGGATGCTGCCCTGCCACCACAAGCCCGGCTTATCCCACAACCTGTGCAGATGAACACAAGCTCTTACTTTTTGTCAGAGTAGAGGAGCGCATAAACTTCTCGGTGCATTCCTTCTGGCCTCTTAAAAGTCAATGTCTCTGAAGATTTCTTGGATTTTTTCTGAAACAAAAGATTTGAATTTTAGTTTCAGACATGGCAATCCCTGAAGGAACATACAACACTACATAACCCGGTGCCCAATCATGTTCTTCATTTCTATCTGCTTTTAGACACCTTGAGTTTCTCCAGAGAACTGCCTGTTCCTGGGGAAGACTTCAACAGACAAAGCATGTCTGCTTTCAGTGATAGCAAGCACCACTATTTAGACACCTGTGCTGCTGAAAACACACACTTATAAGAGTTACAAGTTGAAATCTGGCTGCAGTTTTCAGGGGCTGGTACACAGAGCCTCTCTTCACTAGGTCAGTACTGTCTCCATATGAAGGTATTAATGCACTTAATTAACTAACTTCTCTAACTTTTAAAAGTAAAAAGTAGTAAAAGCAGTAAAAAGCATTTTCCCACCCTCTTTTAGCTTTCCTCACCTTGACCTGCTGCCCTTACAGCAGCCCCATGTCAAAACTAACAGAAGAATCACTTGCACAATCAAACCTTCACTCCTGCCTCAAGCGTCCCATTTACACACCCAAGAATTTTTTTGCCATACCACCTTCATATTGGGAATTTGGGACAGACAACTTTCTAACTACTTGCCACATCACTAGTTTTAATACACTTGTTCACTATATCACTACCTACTTTTAAATCAGAATATTTTGCTACAGAAAACTAACAACATAACATAAATCATGTTAAATTCATATAGTCACCTTTATCAAGCAAATTCAAAATCCCATTCAAAAAAAAAAAAAAGAAGCTATCCTCTTGGACTACAACTATTTTCCATAAAACTTCATGACAGACATTAATTACATTAGCACCTTTTCACTCCCAATCAAACACCTTTCTCCAAGCTTGTCAATCACTTTGCCCAGGAGCAATGTAAGGCCAACCAAGGCAGTTACCCACGGGTCACCATGTGCCCAGCCTGAACACAGGCTTCTGGAATTCTCCCAACGTTCCCAGATTTATTAGGAGTTCATGTCAGCAGGCCAGAGATTGGCTCAGCCAGCTCTTCTAGGAGTTGAGGACAAATTACCTGGTCCTGCTGATTTAAATGTTTTTTATGCCCAGCAATTTTTTAAAAACATTCTCAGTCACTAATGGACTGGAAAGTACTCCATCGTCCTCCTGCGATTTAAGGACATCCGTCTGGTTCCTTTCTAGTGGAGAGCAGAACTATTTCCTGAGCAAGCACTGCACCGTTATTAGTGATGTTTATCTCTCCCTCTGATAACAGCTCATGCCTTTGGTATGGTTTCTGTACTTTGTAGAAATTCCAAATGTTTCACTCAAAGCTGCACGTGGCCTCCTGCACTGCTCCTAAAACCCCTCACTGCATCTCTCCTTTCTCTCTCTTTCCATTAGACAGGCAAATTTGACAAGAAACCCATCTTGTCTTCCACTTCAAAAGAGACAGACACCTGCAGCACTCCTTCAGCTCTCTGCTAGCCAAAGGACAAACGCATCTCAACCAAAGAACCCCCAGCTCAGAACACCCAGCAGCACACCGCGGGCTGAATCCAGCTCAGCGAGCTGCTGGCTGGACACACGTCACCCTAACAGCTGCTAATTGGTTATTCTAACACTTCAACCTTCTAATTACTGAGACTAATCAGTTTTCCATTACTCCAATTATATACTACGTGCTCTGTTCCCAGCAAGGCAGTCACAAAACCACTATGCTTCTCTTCAGAGACAAACATTCCAGCAGAAGCAAGCAAGGACAGTCAGGAGGTACTCTGGGAGATGGGGGCAGTTTTTGTTTTGCTGCTGCTGTTGTTTTACAGCAGTACACTTCAAATGAAACCATCTCTGTAGCAGAGAGCTCCTGGGGACTGTGTCTCCCCAGCACAATTTCCAAGCACCTCCATGTCCTGTAACTAGCTGTGAACTGGCCTTCCCAATGCCTTGCAAAGCAGGGAACAGTAACATCTTGCCCAAATTTAAAACACAGAAGGCAAGAGCACCCAGTAGCATATGGCCACAGAGAGTGCAGCAGGTGACGGCGTACTTCCTGCACAATTTCCTGACTTTCCCACACTCCCACAGGCAACGCTTCCCAGTTGTCCCAAAGCCCAGGCACACTGCTTGCCCACGTGCGGCCTGCTTGCTTGGTTCAAGGACATCTCCCATTTAAGCACGTCAGGTAACCTTCTGAACCAGAGCTGCTTTCTATTATTTACACCTGCTCGGGCACTACACAGCAAACATGTTTCCCTCTTACCCCACCAGATGGGAATTTTGGAGACAGCTGAAAACATCTGGGGCCAGGCTCAGCTCACGAGAGCACCACTTGCCCAGCTACAGCTCAAATATTGCCCCAAATGCTGCAGCACAGCCAACTAAGAACCCCAGGAACCTGGAGTGGAGCCCGACAGCACACCCAGGTCCATCACAGGAACGTGAAATAAGCAGACTGTGACAGGCACATGCTTTATTCCATCTTTCTCCAAACATCCGCTCCAAGCTCTGCGCACCAGCTCAACGAGAGCCCAGGAAAGGAGCAGCAGCCGCTCGCACGCCGTGGCTCACCTTATCCGAGTTGATGATGTCCTTCTTGTTGATGGTGCCCGTGTTCTCGGCCTCCACACCGCCCAGCTCCAGGATGTCCCGCACGTCCGCGCCCGTCGCCATCGCTGCGCTGCCCGCTGGCCTCCGCCGGCCTGTCCTGCTCCAGGGGCAAAGCGGGGCTGGGGACAGCCAGCAGCTCCTGGGGGCACAGCCACAAGGATGCACAGGCACATGTGGATTAGGGTGCATACACGCACACACAACCATGTACATACAGCAGGATGCGTGCACACACACTGATACACACACACTCCTACAGATAGACACACACAGACACACACATGCACACAGATGTAAACACACACACACACACACACCTGTACACGCACACAGATGTAAACACACACAGATGTAAACACACACACACACA
>WBMW01001038.1:111807-135003 GCA_013396635.1 Penelope pileata | reverse complement strand
GGTGGGGGAAGGTGGAGATGGAGGGCAGTGCGCTCTCGTCCACGGCCGCCGCCATGGCGGGCCGGGACCGGGGCCGGGCACGGGGCTGGGGGAGCGCGGTGCGCGGCTCCGCTCCGCTCCCCGCGGCGGCAGCGCTGCTCTGCGCCGCCCCGCGCCCCTACGCTGTTAACAGCATGGCTGGGCGCCTATTGGCCCGCCGTGCATTGATATGCGCCGCTGCCGCCTCCTATTGGCTGATGGAGTGCCTAAGCCACTCCTCCTTCCTCTAGCCACGCCTCCGTCCGCGGGGCTGCCCCGACGGGCCCGGGCGGGGGGCGGTAGCGGCCGTCGTCGCGTAGGGCGCGGGGTCCCCGGGTGGCTCAGAGCCGTTGTGGGTCCGCAGCCTCTGTGGGTCAGGAACCGGGTCCACGCGGGCCGCGTAATGGCACCGCTGCGGGGTGGCCATGCCCTGCCCCACGGGGACGTGGACACGAGCGGGAGCAAGCGGGGCACGGTGCTGCTGCCGGGGGACGCTGCGCTCAGGTGCCGCCGCAGCGGGTGTCCGTGCTGGGCTGGGAGCAGCACGGCGGGGTGCCGCGTCCCACTGCCCCCACATCGCTCCGTCGTGTAACGGCGATCGCGGGGCCGCATCCCCTGCGCTGTGCAATCAGCAGCCCCGAGCGCAGCAGCTGCCATCTGGCCGTGCGCAGGGTGCGTGTGCGAGCAGAGATAACCGCCCGCCGGGGGCTGGCACTCCGCCGGCCCCACACCTCGCCCCACAGCCCCTGCGGGACGTTTCCTGAGGACCAGCACTGTGGCCGAGCCTCCAGCCACCCTGTCACGGAGGGCACGGGGCTGCCGTGCCACCTGCCCGCCCCATGGACCCCGGCATGGTGCTGCCCCCCCGAGAGCTCCCGCAGCAACGAGCAGAGTGGGACATCCTGGCTGGCAGCGTGCCCCGCTCCGTGCCACCCAGCGGGGACGTGGCACAGGGGCACGGAGTCCTGGCAGCCTCCTGGGGGCTCTGGGCCGTACTCTGTGCCCCCACTGCAAGAGCTGCCCCGCTTGGCCTGGCTCCAGGCAGTACCAGGAATGGCCCGGCCACTGTTGCACTTGTCGAGGAGCACTGGCCCTTATCTCCCCCAGCCCGTCTCCCTGCTCTCTGGGGCTTTCCATCTCCAGATACCTTTCTAAGAACTCAGGCCGCTGCTGTGGCTGTTGAGAAGCAAGGAGTCGATTTAAAAAAAAACAAATATAAACACCCAAGGTGCTCACACACACGCGCACAGCGCCTCTGGATCCAAAGCTACCCTACCAGTTGCTTTCATCACCGCGCTTTAATTACAAGGGTGGAGCATTGCAATAAATTATTTCAGTAATCCCGTGGAACAACAGCGATGCGAATCTTCCCCTTTTACCAAGAATCCCTGCCCTTGTTTCCAGAGCATGCACTGGGACGCTGCGTGACTGCTCCCGTGGCTTCGGCGATGCCACCACTGGGGCCGGGTCCTTCCCCTGGAAATGTCACCTCCAAACAGGGGAAGGCGGTGAGCGTGTGGGCATTGCCTGAATCCCCGCCGGGCCAGCCCCCGGAGCAGCTTATTTAAGTCACCGGTTAATCCCATTATTTGTTTCTTGTCCAAATAATAATTAACAGCGAGGCAGTTCCTGCCCCAAACTTTTATGGATAAGTGAGAGCAGATGCCACAGGAGATAAGCACCAGTTCCCTTGGCTTTCCCCTTTTCCAGGCACTTTGGACGGCTGCAGCACGCAGCACCAGGGAGGCATCAGCAGGAGATCCAATTCGTTCTCACAGGCGATGTTTCTTGCAGATGTGGGGTATTCCTCGGGAAACTCCTCATGCTTCCCTTACACACCTGATGCTTCCCTTACACACCTGACTCCTTGTAGCGGAGGGGCAGGCGGAGCAGGGACGGCAGCACCGGAGGCGGACGGGCTGGGCCGGAGGCAGCCGGCACGCAGGCAGCTTGCTGTTGACAGAAGCCCATTTAGGAAACGCAAATTATCTCCCTCGCCGCTGCAGCAGACTGTAAAGTAGATGGCATCAGACAAGATCAAACAGCAGCTCAGCGGGAGAGCAAACAGCGGGAGGGAGGGAAGGGCCGCGTGCCGCTGCCGTGGCTGAAGAGGAAAGGGTTAATGGTTATCCTGCTCCTGGCACATCCCGCCCTGGCGGGTGGCAGCGGGGGTGCTGGGGTGCCCAGATTGCCACGGTCAGACCCTGGGAGACCCAGGGGAGTCACTGCCCCAGGAAAACTCCGAGGTGCACTGCATCACCCCATGTGCCCCTCTGGAGGTGGGCGTCTGGGCTAAACCCAGGGACACAACTTTGGGGCGTCCCCAGTGTCCCCTGTCCTATGGGGGACTTCACATTCCCTATGGCACCTGGGGCCACCCAGGTCTGGCCTGCCTGGGAAAGGGTCCATGAGACCACAGACCTTCCCCTCTCCCCCCCAAGCCCCTTCCCCTCCTGGAAAGAAAAGAGGAACTGAAAACGAAATTAAAGCATAATTCAATCCGGAGCGGGTCCAGAATAAAGTCATCTGCTCTTATCGTGTGCTGGCAGGCTCTTCCCGCTCCGCGACAAACACAATGTTATCAGGGCACAGAGGGCAGGTTCGTTTTCACCGGCCGAGCGTGCTGCCGTGTCAGCCCTGCCCTCCCCAGCCCCGGGAGCACCGGGACACACCGCCGGGGCCGGGACTCGGGGGGTGGCAGCACCCCAACACCACCACAGGTCCCCCTGTGTGGGGCAGGTGGCTCTGATCCCTCCTGGTGAATGTCACCACGCTGCACAGGCACAGGGCTCGGGGGTGATGTCCCAACGTCTGCCTGTGGGAACACACATCCCTGCCTCCCGTGGGTGCTCCCAGGTGCCAGCACACCCCGAGGAGTGACCCCCACTGCACATTGCTGGGTTGCACAGGGCAGGCAGAGCCGGCTGTCCGGTGGTCTCAGAACATGCTCCAGCCCCCTTCACCATGGACCGCATCCCGCATCCCCATCCCGCATCCCCATCCCGCATCCCCATCCCGCTTTGATCTCCGCCTGCTCCCGGCCTGAGCCCTGGCGGTGCCCTCAGCTGGGGCTGCCTGCCTGGCTGTTATGGGCCCAGCGCAGCCTTGTGAGTCTTTCTTTATATACCCCTGTTATTTTTAACTCTGCCTACGCAAATCCCAAATCCGGAATGAGCAGCGGCCCGGGGCCAAGGGGAAATGGACATGGTGCAAATTTCCTGCCCTTTTTACCTCTCTTCCTCTATAACATACAGCAACGTTTTTCCTCTGCTGCTCAACTTTCACTGGTACAGGAAGGCTGAAAGCACTGGGCCCTGCGCAGAGCTGCTGGGCCAACGCTGCGATGGACGGGCTCTTCCCCGTTGGGTGGACATTGGGTGCTGGGAGGTATCCAGAGCCACAGAGCACCGCAGCCCCATCGGCACTGGGACAAACTGGGGATGTCCCTGAGCCCTCACAGTGACATCTTCACGTGTGACCTTGTGCACGCCTGGGGCTGTGTCCCACTGCCCGGCACCGGCTATGAGGAGCCGTTCTCCATGGGCGTCACCAAATGCAGTGGTGGTGGTGAAGAGTGGTGGTGGCACCTGGCAGCGCCCAGGGGAAAGGAGGTACTGTCATTTTCTGCTCCTTGGTGATAAACAGGGAAGGCTGGGAGGAAGGGAGGATATTTTTCCCAACTTTAATCTCTCCCCAAAAGCCCCAACGCGTGGTGCCAGCAGGCTGTGCCGGCAGCATTACAGCAGGCACTGCTGTGTGTGCGGAGGGTTTGACGGCATGGTACAGGGGAGGTGTGCAGTAGAGTCCTCTCCATGTTGGGGTCTGATGGTTACCCATCATCTACGAGCAATCTAATTTCAAAAAATGTCAAATAATTTCATATTTCCAAGGAATCCAATCTCAGCCTCCAAGCAGCCTCCATCCCTCATCTCCAGTTGACGTCATCAGGGATGCAGCCTCCAATGAACTCCATCTCTCGGTGGGTGGGTACAGCCTCCCTTTCCCATACACACACACCAAGTCAGGGAAAGTGCCAGAGCCCATCCCCATGCTCTGCTCAGGGACATGTTTCCCAGCCCAACACCTCCCGGCTCATCCCTGCAGCCTCGTGCAGGTGTGGCTGTGACACGTGGGGCACCGTGGGGAGGAGCGGCGTGGGGCTGAGCGAACGGGCACTGCTGTGAGTCACCGGCACCACCGGACACAGTGCTGGGCTGGGACACACGGACAGGACAGCCCTGGGGACAAGTGAAAGTGCATCCTTGGCCGGCTCCACTGGGAGCAAACCCCTGGCATAGAGCTGCCTCGTTGTGCTCCAGGACGGTGCACGAGCAAAGGGTGGAATTGCTTTTCTTGTCCCAGCTCATGTGCTGCGCTGGTGAGCTCATCCCCAGGGAGTGCTCTCCTGTTGGAAATGATCGGATGGGAATACAAGCTGCCCCAACCCGAGCCCTGTTCCTCCCTTTGTTCTGGGGCTCCAGCAGTGAAGGGGTTAGGAGCGGAGCGACAGGAACTTCGCCTTCTCTTTAATTGACCTCCGATGATGAAACAATCAAGCAAACAATTTAGAAATGTGCATCCAGTGAGATCATCGGGAAAACTTCTCCAGCAAGGAGCCTGGGGAAAGGAACGTGGCGGTAATCCACCTGCTCCGAGCAGGGCTGCCTGGGAGAGGGTGCGAGCAGCACCGCTGTCGTCATTGTGTCCTGGTCCCAATGCCAGGCTGGTTCCTGCCCCCTCCCCGCTGCTCCCCTGGGGCACACACCCACCACATCCCTGCCCCAGGGCTGCTCGGTGCCCATGTTTCCCCTGCAGCCCCACAGCCTGTCCCCAGGAGCGGCTGGAGGTGAGCGCAGGCTCCGCTTGGCACGCGGCAGGGGCTAATTTTGGCCCAAAGGGTTTCCCTGCAGCAAACCCTGCCGCCAGAGTGGTTTTGAAGACAATCTTAGCCCGAGTCTTCCTTCCTCGGCTGCCAGTGATCTGGTGCCGGGCTGCTGTGTTTGTGTTGTGTGTGCGTGTGTATATCTCCAAACCGCAACAAATACTTCGTACTCGTTTTCTTTCTTTCTTTCTTTTTTTTTTCCTCCCTCAGAGCCCTTGGCTGTGGTATTTAAATAGTAGGTGTGGTCCCGGCGCTGCATGCCAAAACCAACACGAGCTCCGGAGCAGATAACCCTGCGAGCAAACGCAGCAGCAAAACCGCGCTGCAGCCGCGCTGGGACGGGCAGCAGTGCTGGGGCGGGCACGGCCCCGTGGGGCACGTGGCACTCGGGGACACACGCGTCCCCTGTCCCCTGCACCAATGGGATTGGGGCGAGGGAGAAGGGGAGCAGAGGGAGCTGCCTCTGGGGGGGCTGGGTGCTCCTTCATACAGCGTTTGGCACGGACCAGGGCGGTCTTTAATTTTTGTTCTTTAAACCGAGGCAAAACATTTTGCTTGATTGCCTCTTTACCACCTTACAAAATTTCTTTTTAATCAAAATCACTTTTTTCCCCCCAACTTTCTCTTTTATTTACACGTGTCAAAAGTAGAGCACGAGCAAGTGGGAGAATCCCCATAGAGCATTTGAAGAAAGAAACTTCCACAAAGAAACTTTCTTTCTCTGATGCTTTTCTCCTGCAAACCCAAAGTCCTGGAATATGGTGAGCCAAAGTCCTGGGATATGGTGAGCCAAAGTCCTGGGATATGGTGAGCCAAACCCCTGAAACACGCTGCGTGTCATGCGTCGCAGCATGAGTCACCCGAGGAGGGCTGGCTGCCTGCCCTTCCCTGCTCATGCTGGCGGTGCTGGTGTGCACAGGGGATGGAGGAGACCCTGATGCTCTTGGTCCTGAGATGGATGGAGAGAAATCCGAGCACAAGAGGGATGAAGAGCAAAGTCCCCAGGAAGCTCCAGAGCTCACCCACAGCTGTGCTGGGTGCCATGTTACGTAGCTCTGGCAGAGCCCGTGTTGGCTGCCAGCATCCCTGGGCAGCAGCCACAGCCAAAAAGAGGGAGGAAGATGTTTATCACAGCCTTCAATCCCAGAGCTTCCTCTGGAGCTGGAGAGTGGCACGGTTCCTCGAGGAGAGGCTCCTGCAAGGTTTTCCTCCGGGGGGGATCCACTTGCCAGCACTCGTGGCTCCATCGCAAACCATGTGTCAGCGGGGCAGCCCAGCGGTGGGGGATTAGAGGAAAGCGGGCTCATTCCCACCCCCGGCCCACACTCCTGGCTCTCCTCCTTGCTCCGTGTGTGGCCCTGGTGTAGCAACACCCGCTCACCCTGCTCTAACCTCACACTCTGCAGGGTGAGCAGGCAGCAGGGAACCACTGTCCCTCCAGCACAGTCCCAAAGCAGAGACCACCACCCAGGGCCAAGGATCCCTGTGCCCCCCATAGCTGAGGGCAGTGCCAGGAGATAGGGATGCTCATCCCCACCTGTGTGTGTGCAATGCTCTCCAAGGGGCTGTAACCCCAAAGAGGCTGAGGGCACTAAGGAGAGCACGACCCCTGCTTGCTCCCCAGGATGCCATGCCCTCGGGCTGCCCACAGGATGTCCAATGCCACAGAGCAGTGTTCCCTGGCCAGATGGCACCTGGAGGTGGCTGCAGGGACAAGGACTTGGGGAGGTGTGTGTGGCTCTCCTGTCCGTGCCTTCCAGCCCCGCAGTGGTTGGGCACACGTGCCTCACCAGCAGCACAAGATGCACAGCAGGGCTGGGATCTACCCAGCCTGTGCTGGAGCAGGAGGGTCTCTGGCAGGTGGAGGTGCTATTTTATAACCCAGAGCCGAGCTGGCTCCCTGCCTTATTTGTGCTACAGGCAAAGAGCCCTGAGCCCAAATGCTGCCTCCATTTTCCCCAGCTCTGCTCTCCCTGCTGCACACCGGTGCTGTTCCACCGCTGCCTCCCATGTGCTGAGCGGTGCCACTGGCACGTGGCCTAGCGTGGAAAGGAAAATAAGGTTCGGATGTTACCTCCCCAGTCAGGAGAGGAAAATTCTTTCCAGCAAAACACACGTTTAGCTCCTTGCCAAGTGTAACCAGCGCTGGATTCCCCAGCTCCCCCAGATTTCCAGCCAAACAGGGAATTTTCCACCGACATCAAAGCACAACAAAGCGGTTTTGTGGGGACGGACACCGCGGCTGTGCGCTGCACACCTGCCCACATGCCTCCTTGTTTTGGAAAAGTGGCTGTGACCGTGAGTGACCATGCAGGATGCTGGGGTCTCCCGTTCCCCTCCTGTTTCCCTAATCACTGTGGGGTGTGGGGGAGCTGAGGGGGCTTTTTCCAAATCTCCTTTGCAGAGATGTGGGAAGGATGAGACCCGATTGAGCTTGTGACACACGTAAGTCTGGAGGTGGGGAAGGGGGTTTCTCAGGGGGATCTGGGTGGTTTGGACCTGCAAGACCATCCTGTTCCCACTGCTGCCCCCCTTTGCACAGCCTCACATCCCTGGTGCAGAATGGGGCCGTGAGCAGCACGGGGCTCCCTGAGGCAGCAGAGCACTGGGACGGTGCGAGGAGGAGGATGGGAGCCTTCCTTACTGCTCTGCAGGGGGTGAGGGCATCGCATCTGGAGATGGCAGTTTGGCATCATCTGAGTGCTTGGGAGGATTTAGGGAGCCCGGCTGCTCCTACAGTGACTCAAGTTGAGTTTGACACTGTAAATCTGCTCCAGCTTGCCCACTGCAAATGGGGCCACAGCAGACATGGGGACTTGGGGTACGGGGCGATTTGGGGGACACCGGGGGGGCTGTGGCCATGCCCGGATCGCTTTTCTATGGCCTTCGGAGGGGGGTGGCCTACCCGAGCCCCTCCGGGAGCGGCTTTTGTGGATGCACCTCTCCATTAGTCCAATCNCGGGCAGCCCGGCCGGGGCTGGCGCTGGGGATGGCAGGAGGCGCCTCCGGGAATCGCCGCTTCCACCAAACGGGGCCGTTTCGGGAATGCCGCGGCCGCTGATGCCCCGCACCTGAGGCATCAATGCGCAGATGAAGGGCCCCGCTCAAGCCGCCTGGGAATCTTTTTGTCTGCAGTCAGGTCTGCTTCTAGCGAGGCTGATTTGGGGATTCTTCTCCCTCCAAGTCCACAATTGCGGGGTCATTTGCATCTAAAATGAGAGCTGGGCCCTTTAGCAGCTTGTCTGCACCTGATAGCCCGGCCGGGCAGCGCCGGGAGCAGTGGGCACTAAACCCGCTAACGCAATCAGCGGGGCCGGGGGCCTCTGCACATCAAAGCTCCCGGGCTCTCATAGCCACCAACCTCTCTCTCCTTGGCCACCTTTCATCACTGCCCCGGTGGCTGCCACGCCGCAGGGCTGGCAGCTCCCGGCAGCAGGGCCCTCTCCAGCTGTCACGTGCATCCCGGGCATCCCACAGAGGATGGGGCCCACGGGGTCCTGACCCCAGCCCGCAGTCCCCCTGCTCACCTGGGGATGGTGCAGGAACAGAGCATGCACGCACACACACTGCAATTAATGTGTGGTGTTAATAACCACATCCGAAAGGAAACTGGCTGGGGCAGCACTGGCCCGCATTCCTTGTACCAGGGAGTGGCACCGTCCTCCCCCTCTGCGAGGTGTCGCTAGGGAAAGGACAGCTGCCCCAGTGCCTCATACCGGCAGGGAGAGCCACATAACGGAGTGCCAGGCTGGGCTGGAGGGGATGGCTGACATGCCAACTCCACCAGGCTGTGGCTGCTGCATCGCTGAGGCATGCCCATGGATCAGCCAGCATCTCCTCCTCTTGGGAAAGTGCTTTCCTCCACGCTCACCACCTCTGCATGCCCCTGGAATCCCTCTGAGCACCTTACCCAAGCATGGGGAGGGCACTGCTCCATGGCCCCAGATCACAGCACTCTACACTTGTGGGCAGGGCAGAGCTGGGCCATGTCTATATCCACAGCCGGGTGCTCTCACACCGCAGGCAGGCGGCCCTCTATGGACCCCAGAGTTGGGTCACGATATGATCCTTGCCATAGGCAGTGCCTGGAGACCAGACCCCACCTGGATGGAATGATCTCCAGCTGCCCATCTGCAGAGGTGACCCTGGAGGGACAGCTCGGTGTGCACAGGAGCACCTGTGGGTGGCACATGGGTGCTGGCCTCTCTGCCTCGGCACCGTCTGGGCGCTGGCCCATGGCTCCTGCCCGCCAGTCGCCTCTCACAGCAAACACAGCTGCTGCCCTATCCTTCTCCATGGTGCCGGTGCCTGTGCCTGTTGCCATATGGCACTGATGTGTACCCAGCGTGTGGGTATGCACAGCAATCCTGGGGCTGCCCGGACCTGGAGGGACCCAGCACCCCACAGCCTGCAGGGAGCAGGGTGGGAGAAGCTGGGTACCCCATGCTGCCTGCCCTCTGCGTGCTGGGGAGCCCATGGGGATGGGGTTTTGCTATGCCTGCAGCTGCTGCGTGCTGCAGTGAGCGCAGTGGGATGTGGGGTGGCTGCAGGTCCCAGCCTGGCAGGGAAAGCTGGCAGTGACTCGCTGCCCATGCTGTCCCTGCCTGCTGGGCAGCTCCTCCCGTAGTGCAGCCCTGCTCTGTCCCCATGGCTGTCCCCGTGGCCATCAGGAGGGTGATAATGGAGATAGCTGCAGGATCTGGGGATAGAGGGTTCCTGTGTTCCTGGGGAGAGGCTGCACTGGTCCTGCACCAGGCTGTGACACTGTGCCCATGGCATGGTGATACCTTGGAGAGGAGACAGGGGAAAATGTCCCCCTTCCCTTCCCAGTATGAACCCAAGCCTGTCCACAGGTCCCTCCATCCAGCAAAGCAAAGGACAGAAGAATTGGTCCAGCCCCTGTGGGCAGTCAGGGAGGGGAAAGTCCCATGAGGATGTGCCCAGGTGGTCAGCCCTCATTAGGAAATGGGGCTCTGCATTGCCAACCCTTCCTATGCTGGCATAGTGATGGGACATGTCCCTAAAGGGGTGTTTCCTTGGTCCCATTGTGGGGAGGCTTGTCCCCAGCCTGCAATGGGATGGGCATCACACATTTTAGTGGGGTGTGAATGTCTGCTCTGGGCGGGTTCCTCATGTCCAGAGAATTTCTCACCCTGAGGGGGATCACCTTGGTAAAGCCAGGCAGAGCTGCAAACAGTGCAGGGTGGCTGCAGAAATCCCAAAAGCAAATACAACTGAGCAGCAAGAGGTGGTGCAGGGCAGGGGGCTCCCCCAGCAGCAGGCTCAGGGCTGGCAGAGCTTAGCTCCCACGGGTCCCATCAACCAGTGCCTGTGCATGGGGAGCTCAAGTGCAGGGCTCCAGCAAGCTGAGCTGGGTGCTGGGCTTGGGGGTGTTTGCTGTCTGCTTGCATTTTGGGGGGGTTTCCCTGTGGCCCTCCTGGGGGCTGGGTACAGAGCAGAGAGATCAAAGGGGAGGGCTGAAAGGAGCTACTCGTGAGTTGTGGGTCATTATCTGTTATTAACATCTGTAATCTCCCGGAGAGCAAACTGAGATTTACAGCCTGTTATTAGGCTGTTACTCAACCTGTTGTGCAACAGTTCCATTTAAAAAAAAAAAAAAAATGAATGTGATTAATAGCTCGCTAATAAGGGGGAAATCTCTCCTGTTTAATTCAAACAAACTCCAAGAAGAATCCAGCAAGGCATGGGCTCTCAGACATGGCTCCCAGGCTGAATGCTGGGGTCCCCCTCCCCTAGATATCCCGCCACCACATGATGCCCCGCAGGCAGCACTCAATAGGGGCCATGGGCAGCAGCGGGCACAGATCCCCCATGCAATCCCCACCTCCTGGGGCTCGGAGACTTCGGGGTGCCACCGCTGCCTCCTTCCAGCACTGGCTCCAGGTGAAGAGGGGTCCCGGCAGCCCCTGGCTGTCCGCCATGGTCACTATCTGGAAGATGTGGAAACTCTGAGTCACCCGCCTTTCTTATCCCAGCGTCTCACCTTTTGTTTCACAGTGACTCGCACCTGACTCATTTTGACCCCGCAGCTTCCTGCACTCCTGGCTTTCGCTGCTCGTGGTCTGCAGGGTGCTGGGGCAGTGATTTCACCTCTCATCCTGATTTCCAGACACTTGGACCAGGGGGTGGCCTGGGGCTCCACTGCAAGCCAGCCCTGCCTGCACGTGCTGCCCTGACACCATGGTGCTAGGGATGCTCTGCAGCTCCATGCTGCTGGCTGAGCAGCCTGGACCCCTCTGCCCCTGGTTGTTCACCTATCCAACATCCCTTGGTAGGGCAGTGGCAAGCAGGCAAGCATCACACGAGCATTTCCCCCAAGCAAAATGTCCGGACACTGTTTTCATCCCATCCTGACCCCAAGAATGTGATCGTGATGCAGGAGGCACTCCTCAGCATGTGGAAGGGAAGGTGCCAACAAACTTTGTGTTTCGTGGCCTGAATTTGGCCTCTGCCACTGGTTGCACTGACAGCCTCAAGCAACCTGTTTGTGACCCGGTGAATGCACAGCACGGTTAACAGGGTTGCAGCTGCCCCACTCTGCTGCCAGCCTAGGTCCTGCCCCGTGCTCCAGGGATGTTCCAGGAAAGGCACAGGCTGGGACCCACCTCTCTGCAGCCTTTTGCTCTCGGTGGAGCGTGAAATCCCTCAGCTGTTTCCTCCAGGACCCTGCCCAGAGGGACCTACAAGCTCTGCCCACACACACTCACCACACACTGAGGGCAGGGCTCCACGGAGCTGCTGCATTGTGCTCCTTAGGGCATTCCCCATCCCTGGCTGAAGGCGGCATCACCTGTGAATGGTGGTGCTCCAGGGCTTCCAGCTGGTTTCCAGGGCCATGCTGTGCCATCCCGCTGTGTCCTAGGGTGCTTGGAAATGGGGAAGATGTGTCACCACCAAATGACATATTGGGAGCATCCTTGGACAGCTTCTCCCAGCAGCACAAGGCTGCAAAGGCGCCTGGAGAGGGCTGGGACTGGGCGTCCGGAGGGGCCATGCACAGCTCCCATGGGCACCAGGACTGGGGCATGCCCTGGAGCTGGGGTCCTCCCACCCCAAACTCCACCACCCCATAAGCCCAGAGGCCTTGGTTCACCCCGGCCAGCCTCTGGGAACCACTGATGGAGTTGCCACCACCTCCCCATTGGTGGGCAGGGCCTGAGGCAGTCCCTTGTCCCTCAACAGCCGAATGGCGCGGGAGGCCGCTCGGTGCCATCTCGCCACACGGTTGCTCAATGCTGCAGAGGAGGGCAAGCTCAACTTGTACCAGCGACCCACGCACTTAATGAGGGCCCTGTGGTGCCTCGTCAGCAGGGTGCACTCGCTGCCCCGCTGAGCGTGGCCACACGGCCTGGCGCACGCGGCTGCACCGCAGTGGCAGGCCTGGCCCTGCCCGCTGCTCACGTGGCTCGGCAGCCCAGCTGCATTTTCCACATTCCTCCCACCCCTGAGTCACTGGGACAGGCCTTGCCAAAGCGTTTGCCCGGCCCAGCCGTGCCAGCGGCCCCGTGTGGCTCCGTGCAGGTTGCCCCGGGTTGGGGCAAGATTCCCGCTACCTTGCAGGGTAGGCCCATGCCCCACAGCCGTGTGGTGCCCAGGGCCCTGAAGGGCACAAGGGAGCTCCCTCTGCCCCGAGCAGCATGGGGATAGGGTTTGTATCCTCTGCCACCCTCACTAACCTCCTGCTGCTTCCTGCCTTGGCTCATGTTGCTCGACTCTTTCGAAGAGCACAGCGGTGCTGCCAGCAGCCTCACCCAGCTGGGAGTCTGCCCAGCCCTGCTCGGGGCCACCAGTGCTGCCCCACATCCCCATTGGGTACAATGGGAGCCTCAGCCCCCCAGCACTGAGGCTGGATGGGTGCTTGTGGCCATGACCTTGGCTGCATGGGAGGTGTGTGGCTGATGGCCCCAAAGAGAGGGTGCAGAGGGAGGGTGTGCCCAGAGGGGTTCACGTGGGAGCTGGGGATGTTCCCAGCCTCCTGCCCTGCTCTGGTGACCTGGCTTTGCCCCCTGCACTGTCTGAGAGCTGGGAGGTGTCCCAGCGGCCCCCTGCCCAGAGGGGTGCAGGGGACCCCCTATTGCCTGCCCGCCAGCTCTCAGCAAGGACTACATGCACCTCTCCCACCACCGGCTCCAGATCTGCTCTGGGGACCTGCAAACCTGTGCAGGGATCACTGAGGCCTGGCACGGCACTGGGTAGGCACAGGGCCTGTCCAGCATAGAAGCAACTTCCACCTGGCTGCCCCATGGAGAACAGCCTGGGGGGAACGGGGTGCTTGGGGGACATGTGGGAGCATGGGGGTGTCCATGGGGTGTGCACTGCAGGGGTGAAGCACCATGCGTGCACATGGCTGCGTGCTGCACGCTGGCACACATGCATGTCCCAGTGGAGCTGTGAGGTGCAGGAGAGTGGGTGCAGGGTGTGCAGACTTGTGCAAGGGGCATGCAGGCATGCAAGGGGTGTGCATGCACATGGGGGGCATGTGCTGAGATGTGCAGATGTACAGTGTGCTTGGGGTGTGTGGGAGGGCTGTGCACACAAGTGGGATGTGCAGGTGAGCATGGAAGAGACGCATGGGGATGCACACAGGGGTGCTCAGTGCAAGGTGCCTGTGCTGTGAATGCCCACCTGCAGTGGGTGCACACAGGGACAAGTGTCATTGGTGGCTGCTTCTGGCACACAGCGTGGGCTCTCGTGCGAGCAGGTGACATGGGTGCAGCCCCAAGTTGTTCCTGGTGCCTCTCCCAGGAGTGGTGGCTCCAAGCCGTGACACATGGGCTGTCTTTTTCCGGCTGTTTCCCAGCCTGTCAGGCCAGTCGTGTTGGGTCTTGCTGCGATTTCCCGGATAGCTGCTTGGCACCTGCCTCTTCCCCATCCAGATGGGCGAGTTCCTGGAGCACCGTGCTGGGGCATCACATCGCCTCAGCCCCTGCCTGCTCCCAGCCCCATTCCCCAGCTCCAGCATCCCACCCTGGTGCCCAGGCTGTGCTGCCTAGCATGGTGCCACAGCTGGGGACGCTGGGCAGGCAGCAAGGGAACAGGGCCATGAGTGCTGGCCGCGGGCAAGCAGTGAGTCACGGGAGGTGCAGGGAGAAACCCGCTGCTGCTCCGTGGGGCGGTTGGGGCAGCCAGACTGGCTCAGCGAGTCAGGCCTGGGCGGGCAGCACGGGCGCCGTTTGCTCGCCACCGCAGCTGGAAGACGTGACGGGAGGGTGGGTGCTGCCTGGGGACGGGCACTGCCCAGCGCTGCAGCATGGGAGAGGAGCCCACCGGGTGCACACAGGGACTGGGCTGGGATGGCTGTGGGTGAGCTGTCCTGCACAGGGATGCTCAGCCTTTGGACTTTCAGCCAAATTTTTGCTGCCCATAGAAACCTCCTTCCCTGGCCAGCACTGCACCCCAGTATCATGCAGGGGGTAAAGACATGGTTCTGAGATCATGACATAGCCTTGGCCATGGGTGGGTGTGTGGGAGCACCTTGCCCTGTCCCCATGTGTCCCAGGGGCAGCCTGGGCCGTGCCACCACTCCTGCCCCAGCAGCAGGGCAGCTCACGGCCCGCTTGCCCACCCGTCCTTCTCCAGATGGGGAAACCAAGGCAGAGCGTGAGGTGGAAGAGCTATGCTGGGGGAAGCCCAGGAGAAGCTGCAGGCGCCGTGCCAGCAGTCCCACCCAGCACGTGCTCAGCATCCTCTGCAGAGACAGAGCGGGAGGCTGGGTTAGCATGGCAATGTCAGAGCCATTGCAGCGTTCCCAGCAGCCAGAATGGCCACTCTGGGATGTCCCCTCTCATACTGTGCCAGGCTGTGCCTCACGGTCTCCTTCCTGAGCAAGCGAGGCCAGATCCTGGGGGAGGGATAGAGCCTCTTGGTGCCTGGAGGCTGAGCCCAGGTGAGCTTGGTTCTCCATCCCTACTGAGTCCCTCCCACCCCTGTCACCCTGCAGGGTTAATGAGCCCCAGCTCCTGCTGGGAAGGCCCTGGGAACCGCATCCCACTGCTGCTGTAACCCTTCCCTGCCTGGTCTGCAGCCCCCCTGGTGCCCCCTCCTTGCCAGCACCAGGACGGTGGTGACACAACATGGGGACCACAACTCTGGGGCCACTGGAAAGTCTGGGTGCCCTGGCAGAGCCAGGATGGGGTGGGCCCAGGCCAACAGAAGGCACAAGAGCCCCAACAAGCCCACGTCATCCCTGCTGTCCCCTGCACTGTCCCTCCGGAGCCCTCGCTCTGTGACTGATGCTTGCCTGGGGCCAGCCAGGTAGAGCTGACCCCTGCCCCAGCTGTCATTTGGGTTCTAATGGGATCCCCCACTGTTCCCCTTCATCAGGGCTGAATGAGAGGGGCTGGCCGAGCAGGGGCTGTGTGATTAGCAGGGCAGGGGGTCTGGCTCTGGGCACTGGCAGGCTTGTCTTGACCGGGTAATGATAGGTTTTGTCCCCTGGACTCCTGTCCCTGACAGAGGCAGGTGGATGAGGATGCTCCAGGCAAGGAGTGGGTACCAAAGAGCTGAGCTCAGTGCGTCACACTGTTCCCACCCCCCTGCGGTGCCATGCCAAGGGCTGCTGGAGCCTGGCCATCACCTCAGGTCCCCCCATACCTGTCAACACCATCCCTTGTCTCCCTGGGGAACAGATGGAGCTCATGAGGACAA
The DNA here is from genome assembly GCA_013396635.1 of Penelope pileata. Taxonomy (NCBI): domain Eukaryota; kingdom Metazoa; phylum Chordata; class Aves; order Galliformes; family Cracidae; genus Penelope; species Penelope pileata. Next base: position 119,435 of record WBMW01001038.1, on the reverse strand, counting down.
CAGGGATGGGACTTCGCATGCAGTGCTGTCCCCAGTGTGGCCATCCTCCTCTGCAGGTCCCCGTGTCACCTCGCCGTCCTGCCCCACACAAACATTCCCTCACTCCCGTCCACAGTAAATATTGTTGCAGGGCAAACAGTGAATCAGCCCCCTTTGTTTGAGTGCTGCTGGCAGCCCCATCTTGTTCAACTGCTGTTTAATGACCCTCCAGTTGTGTACCCTGGAGCTACTCATTAACGCCAGGCTGCAGATGGTGAGGAAGACAGCACCGAGTGGGCCAGGAACAGTTTGCCAGTGCTGGGGACCGGGCTCTAGGCAAATTCTGGTGATCTTTTACCAGGTGCTGATGTTCCAGCAGTTTTCCTTTACACCTCTGTGTGCCCAGCGTGCCCCATTGCTGCCCCACGGTGTGACATGGAGGATATTGCTGGTGGCAGCATCCCCATCAGAGCATCCCCTGTGGCATGAGGAGTTGCTGCTGGCTCTTGTAGAAGGATGCTCAGGCACTGGGTTTGGAGAGGGGCTGCACTGGGAGCTGAGTGGTGGGGAGCTGTGCAGCGTGGATCGAGCAGGTGGGGAGTGAGCAGCGGGAGACCCCAAGAGATGCAGGATGCAGGATGGGGCATGGGCAGCCCGGGAAGATCTGGGAAGGATTGGGCAGAAGCCTGGCACAGAGCAGGTGCTGCTAGCCTCTCTGCCACCTGACGGGACGCACAGGCTGCCCATCCTCCTGCCAGTGGAAGGCTGGTCCTCGCCTCCCACTCATGTGGCCCTGCCTCTGCCCCACATTGTGCTCTGGCTCCTCCCCCTATTGTAGCCCCGATGCCACCCCTTGTTGTGGCTCTGGTCCCACTCCTCATGGTAGCTTTGCCCCACGGTGGCCCTACCATGTCCACTGCAGCCAAGGGTCTCCCCATGCACTAGCTCCAGGGCTGTGCCAGCAGTGCCACAGGGTCCCCAGGGCAATCACAGTGGTGACACAAGTCCCCAGGGATGGCAGTGCCACAGGGTCGCTGGGACAGTGCCCAGGCCCAGGTGCCAGAGTGCCAGCCCCACGTGTCCCTGTCCCCAGGTGAGCAGCACAGGGCTCAGGGGCTCCCTACCACCACACAGCCAGAGTCAACATTTCCTGGCCTTCCCTGTGAGAGCCCAATGGGCTCAGGGCAGGGCCATGGCAAGGGGCAGGACCCTGTCCTCTTCAGTCTCTGCAGGACCTGGCTGTGCTGCCAGCAGAGGGGACAGCCTGAGGAGGACCGCGGTGACGGCACGGGGTGCCCGGCACGCTGTAGCAAGGCTGCCAGGAAGGCCCTGATAAACATCTAGCCTCTGTGTTTATTTACAGCCAAGGATATTTATACTGCAGAGTCCTTTAAATTTAGCTGGGGACACACCCAGCACCATCCAGAGCTGATGGCTGTGGCACAGCCCGTGTCAACCTGGGTGCTGGGCATGCACCCAGGGACCAGCACACACCTCTGGGTGCAAGGCATGGTCATGGGGACCATGGCACTTGGGGAGGGCGGGGTGAGGCCAGCACCCTGCAGGGACAGAGCTCCTCATGCGGTGGAGACACTGGTGTCACCAGCAGAGGGGACCTCAGGACTGCGTCTCCCCTGGCCCCAAATCACCTAGGGCCAAGCTTTGCGTCTTCTCCAGCTGCTCGTCCTGGGGGTGACGCAGCTTGCGAAAAGCGGAGCCGTGCCGAGCCGAGCCGTGCCGAGCCGAGCCGCCCAGCCATGCCCGCCCCGGTGTCTGCCTCCCTCTGCTGGTCGCGGCGCTGGGTGCGCCCCTGGCTGCACGGCTGTGCCCCCGCCCCAGCATCCCGCCGGGACAACTCCCGGTGGTCTCAGCAAGCGAACTCCTTGTCCAGGAAGGGGGCCCCGTAGGTTTGGACAGGCAACGCCTAGTTGCCATCGCGAAAGCGATGCACATTAGAATTCCTGTTCGTTTGTTAATCAGAGCCCACCTCAGCTTCCCCGTGGTGACAATCACCAGCTCATGACATCAGAGGCATCCCTATGTCCTCCCATTAAGGCCCTGCGCTTCATCCCACTCCATCACCGAGCCTTCCATCTGTCCCACAGTCCCTGCCTCCTTCACCAAAAATCCCCCAAGTGCTGCTTTCTCAGCTGAGGACTGGGCAGCCTGAAGGGGTCTGTGTGTCCATCCTGCGGGGACCATGCACCCAGAGTGCTCCCATGGCCTGGGCCATCCCTTCCAGCCCAGCTGTCCCCTCTGTCCCCTACCACTGCCAAGTCACATCAGGAGCTGCAAAGCCGATTGGCAGGGCTGGCCGGGGTGTGTGTCCTGGGGATGAGGAGCCTTGCTGTGCCCCAGAGGATGCCTGTCCTTGGGCACAAGGCAGAAGCGCTCCAGAGCTTATTTTCATGCTTGGGGACACTCAGCAGCACAGAGAGGGGATATCTGGATTTTATCTGCTGTGACTGGCCCCAAAGGGAGGGGAAAAGCTCTCCCCAGGGACACAGCCATGGTGCGACAAACAGTGCCCAGCTGCTGCGAGGGCACCAACAGCCCCCGGCACCCAGAAGAATGCAACCTCTTCCCAGCTGAGTCAGATTCCACCAAAGCCCTGGAAAGCAGCTAGAGTCCAGAAGCCGGGGACAGAACCCTTCCCAACCCGGTGTGCAGGGACAGCCCCGCGGGGTGCCCGGAGCAGGGCCGTGAGCCGCTGGGTGCAGGGAGCAGGCGCTGCCCGCAGAGGGAGCCCGGCTGCCGCGCAGCCCTCCCGGCGCCCGGGGACGCCCGGCCCCGTCCCGCTGCCCCGCTCCGGGCGGGTCACGGACCCCACGGTGGCTGCGAGATCGAGCGGGCAGAGACGGGGTCCCGCACACGGTTGAGATGCTTGTTTACTGCCCCTGCTACAGCTCCACGGTCTCTCCAGAGCTGCACGTTTGGTCATTTCAGCTTTTACAGAATTTTATTTGAAGAAACAGCAGCTCTGTTTGTTGTTTCTACCAGCAACGGGAAGGATGCTCACGCGAGAACTGCTTGCTACTCTTACACGGAGGCACAGATACACACATGGCAGGCACCGAGCAGAGCTCCCTGCACACTCCTGTTGCCATAACCTGGCCGAGCCTGTCCCACAGCCAGGGGAAACCCACAGCACGGGTCTGAGCCTGCACAGGTAACTGTTACACAGGTCGCTAACTCCTGTGTGTGTGAAGATCTCCTGGCCAGGACCGTGCCAGCACCCTCCACGGAGCAGAGTGTCAGAGGCACTGGGGTAAAGCTATTCCCCAGTCCTCCAGCGTCACCGCATCCTCCCTGCTTGGTGCCATGCTCCAGCCCCAGGCTGAACGCTCAGGCAAATTCCCCACAGGGAATTTCAGCACGGGTCAGAGGCGTGACGTGGCCGAGGAGGTTGCGTGAATGTCTGCACCAGGCGTGTGCCCCATGGGGAAGCGAAAGCCCCGTGTCACGCAGGATGGGGCAGCGCCGCGCTCCCCCTCGAGGATGCAGAGGCGACAGGCATCCCCGGGGACCTGCATTGGTGGGTGTCCCCCAACAGGTGCCAGGCACCCAAGGGATGCTGCTCCCACTGTCCCAAGTGAAAAGGGCACGGGCGCCCTGGGAAAACGGTCCCCTCCCTTTGCCAGGCTGGATGGGGTGAGACAGGGGAGTGGGAAGCAAGGAGGCACGAGCCCAGTCCTTCGTGGCATGGTGGGGACAGGGACACACCCTGCAGCACATGGCTGGTGGCCAAGTTGCAACAGGAGCTGGGAGCAGCTCTGAGCCTGCCCAGCCTCTGCATGCCAGCTGTCCCCACCTGGGGCAGTGGGGGCACCGCAGAGCTGCAGGCAGCAGCCCCGCTCCCGGCTGAGCAGAGCACCCATGGGTGCAGCGGGGCAGGGCAGTGCTCGGCGCTCAGCCCCCGGGGTGATGCTCGCCCATCCCAGCAGCGGGCGGAGGGCTGAGCGTGGCAGCAGCCGTCTCCAGCTGCTCCGGGTCCGCAGGGCGCTGTCATGGGAGCGCTGCCAGGCAGGGGGGGGAGTGGGGATGGCTATTTTGGGCAGCCTGAGGAGCCCCAGCTGTCGTGCTCGCTGCAGTGCAGAGCCTGGGCTGCGGCAGGAACAGGGGTGCTGCCCCGGGTGGCGTCAGGGGAGGCACACACTTCCCATGGGGTCCCCAGCACCCACAAACAGCCATGTCCCAGGGACAGGGCAGCTCGGTGCAGCTGAGGCGGGCGATGCTCAGCCCATCCAGAAGGCTCCATCCCTCCCAGCTGGGCAGAAGGAGAAATGAGAGCCATGGGACTTGCAGCCAAAGCCTTAGCTCCCAGCAATGCAGCCCCAGTCTGTGCTGGTGGTGAAACACAAGCCGGGGGCTGCGTGCTGCCAGGGAGCACTGCAGGGAGGGCAGTGCGGGGCAGCACAGAAGGACGGCTCCTTCCCTCATCGCCATCAGACCCAGGGGGGTTGCTCAAACACCTCCCCGCCTGCTGGAGCGGGCTGGATGCTACACAAGGGGTTTTTTTCCATGCCACCAGTGGAAAGTCCCCAGGAGCCGTGGCTGCACTGCTGGGGACACAGACGGCGTCAGCTCCCCATGGCCAGGAGCAGGGTGCCCGCGGCGCTTCCTCCCAGCCCCGCGGCGCTCGCCTGCCCTGGCACTCGCCCAGACCACAGCACTTGGCCGAGTCCCACAGCCCCAGGGGAGCTGCTGGCAGAGCCCAGGGGTGAGGCAGGGCTGGGGGGCTGAGCGCAGTGGTGAGCATGGGGCAGCTCCTGGCACATTGGGAACATGGGGCTGAGGTGTGCCAGGGTGCCCGGGCAGGGGGGTAGCATTGTCCTCACATGCCAGGTCCTTGACGGGAGTGGTCCCACTGAGTGGCTTCAAATTGCTGCAAATCAGGGATTGCTTTGGGTGCTTTCCAGCAGCTCTGATACCGTCGCTGGAGCCGCAGGGCAGGAGACGACGTGCCGTCATGGACCAGTTCCTCTTCTCCGTGTGCTGGGCAGGATGGGGAGAACACCCGGGGCAGAAAGATGAGAAAACAGAAATGGCAAATCAGGAGAAGGAGGGTCTTCCCTGGGGCTTCTCCTGCACCTCTGGTAGGGCCCTTCCTGATGACGCCGGGTGGGCTGTGCCATCCCCAGAGCGGGCACATCCAGGGAGGAGGGCAGAGCCTCCCACCCCAATGGCAGAGGGCATCCCCTGACAGCCTGTTCCCTCTTTGGGGTCCAGAGGGGGACTAGGATAACAGCGTGTGGTCCCTCATTCCCCGTCCCACAGCCAGGGGAGCTGGGAGCCACTTCCAAGAGAAAAAGAGCTCTGGATGGGTTCCCCATCACACCAGGCTGGCAGTGCTGGGGAAGTGGGCAGGGCTGTGGCCCTGGGGATGCACAGCCCATCTCTGCGCTGAGCACACAGGGGTGCGTTCAGTCCCACTGACCCCAGGCTTGAGCACAACCTCTGGGCCACTCCACAGCCCTGTGCTGTGGGCCTGGCACAATGGAAATCTCCAACAGTCGCTGCCATCTCGGCCGGCACAGCCCGCCCACGGGTGCTGGGACCTGCTATTTCCTCCCCACCCTTCACCCCTCTGGATCTCTGCCCGCATTCACGCCGTTCCCCAGGAAACAGCACCCATGGAGATGGGTGAGAGGAGAGGCCGTGCTGGCGACATGGTGGTGCCACCTGTGAACCAACGTGTCCTCGGCCTGCAGGGATCCCCTGGCCATGGGATCACCACCAGCCCCACAGATGGGAATGACACCAGGGAGGGGTGCTGTGATGTCATCCCCACCACCTCATGGGGACTTTGGGGACGCCATGACAGCGGCTAGCCCAGAGGATGGATGGCGAGGTTGGAGGGACGTGGGTGCCCCAAGAAAGAGGGGGTGGGGGATGATCCCTACCTGGTGGAGAGAGATAGGGGAAATGGATGCAGGCAGATACTGCACCCATCCTGCATCCCTTTGGCACTGCAGACCGTGGGGCAGAGCAGTAGCCTGGTCCTGCCTCAGACAGGGCACAGAATGCTGTGTTTGGGATGCAGGACACCAGGTGTGGGATGCTGCACTTTGGATGCGAGAGGCCAGATGCAGGATGCTGCATTTGGGCTGCAGGGTGGGGTGTGAAGCCCCATCCAGCAGGAGCAAGGGTGCTGTCAGGCTCCTTGGTGTCTGGCGCGGAGCAGCCTCGCGCAGGTGCTGTGAGGGTGTGGGAGGACCTGAGCACCCGCTGGTTCCTCTGCTGCCTTGCACTTCCTGCTATGGGTGCCATGGCTCCGGCTTTGCTGCGCTCACAAAACAAAAGCGGTGATGAGGTGAGTGCGTCGTCTCCCATCCTTGCAGCCCAGCACCCCTGTGCATGGGCATGTGGCTCGTGATAACCACCACACACCCCGAGAGCCTCACTCCATCGCTGCTCACACCCCACTGCTGCCCCATCCCGGGCTGGGGATTTCCTTGAGCAGGAGGCAGCCTGCAGGGATAGTGTGGATCTGTGCAGGGCCAGGTATGGGATGTGCCCCAACACGGCTGGGTCAGCCTGGGAGCGGTGTGCAGGGCTGTAGGGGTGGAAGGGAGCACCCAGTGGGGTGGGGACATGGGGTCATGGGGACATGGGGATGGCTGTGGTTGTTGCTTGAGGCTCCATGTTTGTGGGGCGTTGCCTTGGGGATCCAGGGCACAGGGCAGGGTGTGGGGTGCAGGCACCCATCCCGGCACGTGTGGAGCCTGTCGGGAAGGGGAAGGGAGGGGAGGGGAGGGGAAGGGAGGCCCTGGTGAGGCGCCAGGCGAGGGGAGGCCGCAGGCGCACCCGTCATGCCTTACTGGAAACATCTGGCGAGCGCAGGCTGCGGGGGCGAGCTGCCTGCACACACATGTGCACACACGCACACAGGCATGGGGCACATGGGCAGACGTTTGTCAGTGTGTGTGCAGTTGTATGCTTCTGAACACACCTACACACACATGCATACACGCACACACACAAAGAGCTCTGCACACATGTGTAGGGGCACATGTATGTATGTATACAAACAGATGCAGACGTGTGCATGCATGCAGACACGTGTACATGTACAGATGTGCACGTGCATGTGCTTGCACTATGGCTGCGACCATCCCCAGTGCCATTGCGGTGCTGTGCCCCAGCAGCGTGGGAGCAGTGCGTGTGCACACTGTGTGCATGGAAATGTGCACGCACGGGGGTGTGCATGCCCCGAGTGAGGCTGCCTGCGACCGCATGGCCCACACATACCCACGTTTGCATGTGTCAGCCTGCGTGGGGCCCACGAGCCTGCAGGCTGCGTGTGGGCTGCGTGTGGGCTGCATGTGCGTGTTTGTACATATGTGTGCATGCACGTACATATGTGTGCATGCATGTGCACACGCATGCCTGCTTGCACACGCATGCCCCGCTGTGCCTACCGCTAACGGCTCTCCCGGGCGGCGGTGCCGCTGCCCCCGGTGCCGGTCCCGGGCAGCGCCGCTGGGGAGCGCGGCGGCGTCGGGGGGCGGAGCGCGGCGTCGGGGGCGAGAGGCGGCGCCAGCCCCCACCGACCTCCAAACTTTCATTAACTCGGCAGCACCGCTGTCGGCGGCACCGGGCCTGGCGCTCACCGGTACCGGCGGCGGAACGGGCGCGGCGCGGCGGCG
>WBMW01001038.1:90655-111771 GCA_013396635.1 Penelope pileata | reverse complement strand
CGCCGCCGCTCCGCACCGGGCGCAGCGCAGCGCAGAGCGCGGGGCTGCGGCGGAGGGGCGGTGGGCGGCAGCGGGGCGGATGCCGGCGGCGGAAATGGCAGCGCGGGGGACAGCGGCCGTGCCGGGTGCCACCTCCCGCGGGACAGCGCCCGGGTGCTGCGGTGACACGGTGTGACCCCGTGTGACACCTGTCCCGGGGCGCTCCGGGCGATCACAGCATCCTGCGGCCCCGGCGGGGTCACTCCGCAGCATCCCTGCCCGGCTGTCCCTGGGATGCTGCACGGTTGGCATCTCTGGAGCCCCGCATCCCTCCAGGCTGTGCCTGGGTGCTCGTCTCCGTGCCCAGGGGGAAGCTGCAGCCGGCGGCATCTGCACAGACAGACACACAGCCCAGCCTTATCGGGGCCTGGCAGAGCCCTGCGGGAGTGGCAGGCCCTCCCGTGGGTGCTGTCCCCTCCCGGGGAGGCAGGTGACAAGGTCCTGGGCTAAGCTCAGGGCCATGGGGTGGGTGGCCTTTGGTTTGCTGGTAATAGGTGAGTGGTGGGGAGGAGATTTGGGCCACACCTCTGGCAAGTCCCTATGTCACACACACAGGGAGCAGGGCTTGCCCTCCCCACGCAGCGACAGCATTTTGTCCCCCCTGGGAGATGCAGTCCCCCGGGAGGGGCTCAGCCTCAGAACGTGGTATCTGCGGGCAGCAGCCTGCCTGCGCCAGGGGCTGCAGTGGGGGTGGGGGGCTGCCCCACATCCCCTGGCCTCCTGCCCTTTATCTCCGCCACCCATGCTCCCTCCTGATGGCTTCGGGGCCTCGTTCCCCCTTGCTGATTGCTGTAGCCTCACAGCAGCCTGGGGACAGGCCCTGGGGCACTCAGCCCCCATCGAGGGCCCTAATCTGGGGGCAGGGGTCCTTTCCCGGCCAGCGAGGGCACGGAGCACTGGTGTGGGATCTGCAAACGCTGATGCTGTTGCATGGCAAGCGACCTGTCCCTTCTGGGGTGCTCTGCCCCAGGTGCCCCCTGCTCCCAGCACCCCGGAATGGGGCAGAGGCAATGGCTGTGGGGCTGCAGCCCCCTCCCACACCCGCTGCCATGGCAGCACCTGGTCCCGGCAGCGCCCACAGCTCACCCCCCTGCGCCGCACGTGCCTGTGACGCACCGGGGCAGAAGGCAATCGGTTCCCATCTGTGCCCTCCGTGGCAGCTGAGCCCTGCGCCAGCCCTGCTCGGTGCCCAGTCCCGGTGCTGCTGCCCGCCACAGCCACTTCAGCTCCAGCTCTCGCTGGAGGACAGCGTGCTGCCCCAACGCCCACCCGCTGCCGGGCTGCCAGCTGCCCCCAAGGCCGTCCATCCCAGCGGGTAAATCTTTAACTGCTTCTTGGAAAATGCCTGGGAGCATCCGACTGCAGGGGCCTGGGGATGCAGGAGAACTGGGGGCAAGGAGGAGCCCCTCCTGCCTGCCTGCGGCCAGGTGTGGGGCAGCACCCGCCCGGCACATCCCCCCGGATGGAGGGGGGGCCCGGGGCGGGGATGTGCCCACCCCACCAGTCACGTCCCTCTTGGTTTGTCTCCCCGCTCTGCCCAGCTCGCTGTGAGCGCGGACTGAAGCGCACAGACACCAGCGCGACGGAGATCGAGGGACCCTGCGGCGGGCAGCCGGCAGTGCGCTCCAGCCTCCAGGGATGGCTGAGAAGTGCAGCGAGGGGCTGCTGGTGAGTGCTGCCTTGCGGGGACTGTGCGGGTGCCCTGGCACAGGGCGAGGGAGTGGGATGCTGGGGCTCCTCCGAGACTTGGTGCCGTGCCCGCGGTGCCCCCCGTAGCGCCGGTCAGCTGCTCACTGCTGCCCGTGAGGCTCCGGGTGCAGTGTCCCACGGTGCCTGGAGATGCTATCGCCTGGCTCAGGCGCTCTGCCTGCCTTATCAGCTGCCCCAGCTCTCCTTCTGCGCGGGAAAGCCGTGCAGCTCCTCTGCCTGCTCTGTGCCTGGCAAAGGGCATGGGCATTGCTCTGTGCAGGCACAGGGTCCTGCAGGGGCAGGGCTGCTGCCCTATGTCCTCCCTGCTGCTCTCCCACCTGGGAGTAGGCACAGCAGGGTGGGATGTGGGCAGAGCCAGGTCTGGCTGGGCACCGACCCTCCGTCCTCACCAGTGCTGCATGGCAGCGTGTGCTGCCCTCAGCCCTGTGCCACCGCGCGTGGCTGTGGTGTGCGGGTGCAGGTGCGTGCGGTGGCCCCGTGGCTGTCACTGCTGTGCCCTGCCCGACCCTGAGGACAGGCAAGCATTGCTCTGCTGCCCCGGGCATCCTCCTGCGCCTGGCAGGTGAGCGGGGCTGGGCTTCTGCCTCCTCCCCGATAGATGGGAACTGAGCTGCAGGGCCAACACGATGGCAGAGCCCTCCCCTTCCCGGGGGGCTTCCCGAAATAGCTGCCTGCCCCAGCCAGAGGGCCCGCAGCCAGCGCTTCTCTGGGAAGCCGGGAGCCAGGGGAGCGCTCCAGCAGCGCTCTAGCTCCCTCCTGCCTGTCCCAGCGTGGCCTTGCGCAGCAGCCCAACTCCCCTCCCGCTGTGCTGGGCAGCACCCAGGGCAGATGGTGGATTTCCCCACGGCTGGGAGTGGCAATGCTGGGACATCCCCAGGCTCAGTGGAGGTTCTGCTGTGCCCCTGCACCTGTGTGACATTTGCCATGAGCCCCGTGCATCCGTGCCACCACCGCGTCCTTGCCCTTGTTCTGGAGCAGCCCCAGCGAGGCACTGGGGGGCGAGGGGCACCCTGAGCAGGGGGGTGCAGAGCACAGCAGTGCTGGGGTGATAGCACAGAGCGTTGGAGCATCCCTTGTAGAACATCCCCACTGCCGGAGCATCCCTGTGCTGGACCAGCTGCAAGAGCCCCGGGACGGGGTGCAGCGGGACAGGAGCTTGGCTGCTGAGCTTTCTGGGTCATTGGGGAAGGGAGCTAATCTCCTTGGCTTGCCTCCAGGGCTGTGCAAACAGCCTGGCAGAGGGCTGCCCCTACCCTGCCCTCTAATCCCTGCCAGCAGGTGCAGCTCCGTGCCCGCCCGGGGTCCCGCAGCACAGTCCCTGTGCCCACTGTTGTGCCCGAGCTGTGTGCAGCCTCTGGGGCCGAGGGCTTGGTGTGGCCGTGCCTCAGTTTCCCACCTGCAGGCTGTGATCTGTGCCCTCCTGTAGCCCTGCTGTGACAGGGATGCCATGCGTGTGGGTGCACTTGCTGACCCTGAGACCACAGGCTGAGGGTGGGCAGTGCCTCCGTCTGTCCCAAACCCCACAGTTGGGCAGTGGGTTCCTGGAGCTCTGTGGGGTCCAGGAGAGCTTGGGCAGCTGACTCAGTCCCTGTGTGGCCGAGCAAGGGGGGGTGACAGCCTCTCCCTGCCCGTCCCTTAAGGACATTTTGTTTTGTCCTCGCCAGAGCGCTTTGTTTGGGCTCCAGCCGTGCCAGTGGCTCCTGACCGTGGCACAGCTTTGCTGGCACAGCCGGGCAGTGCTCGGTTGGGGCTGCGTGGCTCAGGCGGGCTCCTGGCCCACGCCAGGGCACCGCTGGCACTGCTGGCACTGTGCTTCTGGCGGTGACAGAGATGGGGGACCCCTGCCCGGCCCAGACACCCCCAGTGGTGCGGTGCCGCCGGCCCTGGGCAGGGGGGCCAGCAGCGCGCGGAGCTGCGGAAGTGGCTCTTGGCCGCGGGAGCCCTTCCCGGAATAACAAGGGGCAGCGCTGGGGGGGCGGCGGGGGATTTTTCTGCCTGAGCGCCCCGGGAGAATCATGTCCTGCGCCATGAGAATGGGGCTGCAGAAAGGCAGCAGCACCGCCGAGTGCCCGGCTGTGGGACAGTGGCACCTGCTAGGGCCCCGGGTACCGTCCCTTGCCCCAGGCTGCGGAGTCGGGAGCACCTCAATGTCCCAGTGCCCTGGGCATCACATGGGGCAGGGAAAGGTCAGGGTCCCACTGCAGACCCTTTGCTTCCAGCAGCGTGTCCCTGTGCCACCCCGCTTCCCTGGCTGGCGCAGTGCTGGCACCCCTGGGACAGGGCTGTGGGTACTGCTGAGTGCCTGCGTTGCAATGCCACGTGCATGGGGCATGCGCCAGCATGGGGACATGTTGGTGACAACCGACTGAGGATGCTGCGTGGGGTGAGGGGGATGTTGTGCCCAGGGAAGGACATCTGGCAGTGGCACGTGGAAGGCAGCAGAACCAGGGATGCAAGGAGTGTGTGGGCATCTCGCAGGGGGCAGTGCTGGGGGGCTTGGTGGTGTCACCCTGTCCCTGCCACTGGGGTTAGCACGGAGTGCCATGTGTCCCGTGGGGCACAGCTGGGAACTGCTGCCCCCCGCCCTGGGAGCATCCCAAGCAGCCAGTGCAGGAGGGACGCGGATCGGTGCCGGTGTGGGGAGCGGAGCGCCCGCCCCACACACGTGTGCCTTTCACGTGTGTGCCCGCAGCCGCACTGCCCGGACCCCAGATGGTCTCCCGAAAGTGCCGCCCGTCCCCCCCGCCCTTGGCACACATCACGCCTCGCTGGCGCCTTGGCCGCGCTCCCCAGCCGGGGCGCAGGGCTGCGAGCAGCTGGGGCACCCGTGGCATCGCCATGGGGCTCCCATGGGACCCAGCACCCCACTGGGGGTCCCGGCCAACCTTGGGGTGAGCGGTGGGGATGTGGGGTGCCTGGGTGGTGGTGGGGGGGATCGCAGCGCTGCCCCATTGTCAGGCAGATGGTCCCCCCCCAGGGGCAGTGACACTGTGACGACTGCTGTGGAGACCCCGTGATGTCGCCAGTGGCTCGGGTGACGTCAGGGTGAGGTGGCGTGGGACTGGGCTGGGGCTGTGCCACCGGGCAGCCTCATCCCAGTGCCCCTGTCCCCATGTTGGGCTGTGCCAGCTCCCAGCAGCGCTCCAGCAGACAGGTTTGGGGTCGAAGACGAATGACGTCAGCAGTGATGGGAATGGGACAGGAGCATATGTGTGGGGCTGGGGGCACGGGGACGGGTCAGCACGTGGGGGATGCAGCCCTGTGCCATGCTTCCAGCGCCGTGCTGTGCTGTGGGAGGGAGCCCGGGGCTGCGTGGGCAGGATGCATCCCGCAGGGAGGGCAGTGCTGCCCGCTGGAGCGTGCGGGGCTGCAAACAGCTGGACCCCACTAATGAGGCCTCATTAAGCAGGATGTGAGCAGCACGCTGCAGCCCCCCTCCTGCCCCCGCCGGAGGAGGGGACGCCAGGCTGGCGGGGGCACGGCTCACAGGGCGAGGGGCTGAGCAGGGCATGGTGCCAAGCGCCAGGGGCAGGGGGAGCTGGAGAGCAGCTGCTGCTGTGCAGGAGCAGAGGTGCCAATGGAGGAGGGGTCTCACAGCCCCCCAGGGCACAGCTGCGGGCAGCTGGGCCCCCCTGGCCCCACCAGTGGGTGCCATCGGGGAGAAGGGCACCCCTTGCCCTGGATGGGAGTTACAGCACTGCCATCGCAGTGGGGACCCTCTTGTGGGACACTGCCCCCAACCACCCCCCCCAGCCCACCTCTGTCCCCAGCCCCCTGTGTCCTTAGCAGTGCTGGGAACAAGGAGAGTTTGCTGGAGCCTGGTGCCTGGCAGCCGTGTTGTGGTGCTGTTAACTCTGGAACCTACTGACTGCGGGGGGGATGTGCAGCGCTCTTTATGCCTTGCTCAGTACCCCAGGGCCAGACCCAAGCTGAGACCCCCCCTTCTTCTTCCTGTCTCACAGATATGAGCAGTGTTGAAGCTGGCACTGCCCCCACCTCGGTGGGGCTGGGGTATCCCTTTCCCCACGGCACCCAGCTGGTGGGTGAGGACACCAGGGACACCTCTCTCCCATTGGCCCCATCTGTCTGCTCCCGGCAACCCATCTCCACATCACCCCATCGCCAGGGACCCCTCCCCAGGCAGGGGCTGCCCCGCTCATCCTGGGGGAAGCCTCAGGAATGCTGCTATTTCGTCAGCAAGTAAACAGCTATTTATATCTCCATGGGGCCCCCGCCTCACCCAGCCCCACACTGCCCAGCATCGCCACGGCAAAGAGCAGTGATGTCAGGCCAGTGACATCGGGGTGACTGGCACTGGCATCGCCCCCAGGAGCAGCCTTGGCACCCTGTTAGGGGGCTTAGACAAGAGCATGTCCCCCCTGCCCCAGTCCAGGTGGGATGGGTGAGGTTGATGCCCCATAGGGTGCTCCTGCTAGGCTGGAATACCCCTGGGGGAACGATGTAGTAAAGTGGGGAGGGCCACATGTGTGTCCCAGGTGCTCACCACCCCATGGGGACATCCCCTCCCTGCATCACCCCCACCGCCGGAAGGACCCCCCCGCTGCCCTGGGCTTCCCAGGCATAAATCAGGGGGAGGGGACGGCCCCTTTGGGAAGTGGGGGGCATCCGGGCACCCCAGCCAAGCTGCATTGTGTGAGGCAGCGCTGCTTAGCATGAGAAAGGCTGCAGTGCCAGGCGCCGTGATGGATGGTGCCCGTGCCGCGGGGCCCGGGGATGCTTTGGCCGTGTGTTAGGGTCCCTGGGAGGAGGGGTTTGGGGTGCGTGGAGCACCCATCTTCCCCTCTGTGCATACACCTGGGGCTGCACACGCATGGAAAATTTGGGGAGTGGGAGCAGGATGCTGCGCAGTGTGAAGGAAGGAGGGGTCTCATCTCCCAGGCGCTCGGGTCTCCCCCCTTTGTGCCGTGCAGCTGGGCAGTTAATGAGTGTAAAGGACGGGGCGACCTTCCCAGATCGGGGGGGGCTTGTTGTGAGCTGATGGGTGAGCATGCATGCGTGTGCACACGTGTGCATGCATGGGCACACATGTGGCTGTCCCCTAATTGGGGACAAGCGTGCCTGAGCCCTGTGCTGCAGAGCGGGCTGCCAGAGGACTGATGCTCTCGGTGCACCGGTGCTGGGTGCCTTAAAATTGGGGTGCCCCATGGGGCCTCTAGGGTCACTGAGCAGAGGGAGCGGAGTGGCTTTGAGACAGGGTTGAGGTCCTCTCTGGGCACTTGGAGCTGTGTTGGGGTCACACAGAACCCCCCAAAAACCCTTGGCAGAGAGGCTGGAGCACTGCCCCACCTCTGCCAGCTGTGCTGCGCGTTAGGCTGAGCAAGTCTCATTAGTACGAGCATCTGGGCGGCTTTATGGGAGGCTTCCCAGTGGGATCAGCCTGCATGGGTGCACCCTGGCATGAGGACAGCACCGGCATCACCTCACCCCCTGGGCACCCAGAGACCACGCACCCATGTGGGACCCCACAAGAAGAACCTCTGCCCTGGGGGTGCCCCCACCTCGTGCCAGTGGGATGTGGGGATGTCTTGGGGTACAGGTGGGGACCCTGGTGGGCACGGTGAGCGTATCGCCCCTAGAGCCCCTAGAGTCCCTCTATCCCCTGTAGCCCGACCCCAAATCACCCCATGGCCCTCCTGCACGTCCCAGTTGCTCCATGGCCCCCCCGCCGCCCCCGGCGCGTGCGGGCCCCGCTCGCAGCAGATGGCTTTGTTTGGCAGCGCGGTGCCGGAGTCGCCGGGCTTCACGTCCCGCCTGCGCCGGCCCTAATCGAATGACACGGTTTGGTGCACTGCGCCTGCTGCCCGTGCCCCGCCAGCGTGAGCAGATCCGAAGCGACGGCTCCAAATGTGGCCCCGTGCTTGGCCACCGCAGGGGCATGGGGGGGTCTGGAGGACCCTGCACTGCACCCATCCCGTGCACCCATTGCGCAGCTTTAGGGTGGGAGGGTTCTGGAGTGCACAGCAGCTCTCCAGAGCATCTCCTGCTCCCTTCCAAGCTCGGCAGCATCTCGGTGGGGCCACACAGGGACAGGGCCATGGGGTAGCGGGTGCTGTCTCCGCCGGGGGTGACGGGCACCCGTCCCTTTGTTATCTTCATCCCCGGTGTGAGCTCGCATTGTGTTGCTGCCTGTACAAAGCGCCCATTCTGCATCCTATCCAGCACCACCGAAGGAGGGATGCTGGGTCTGGGGGCTGTCCCCTGCCAGGGGGGACCCACCTGCTCAGGACCCGGTGCTGCAAGACGCCTATTATCTCGGGGTGGGGGGGTCCCATCCTGCTCCCATCACAGCACCCACCCCATGGCACAGCCCAGGGGTCCAGCACTCCCCCTGCCACGGGCAGCGGCCACCCAGCAGGGCCCCTCTTGTCAGGCGCGAGGGGTGGGGGAGCAGGAACAGAGGTCCCTTTGTGCTCGGGTGCCCGAGCCTGCTTTGTATGACTCGCAGGCTCTTCCTTCTCTGCAGCCGGGCTCCGGGGAGAGCTATTCATCGGGCCAGCGTGGGGCAGGGGGGCTGCCTCCCCGCTCCTTGGCACCGCGCATGCATGGTGGGGGGGTGCTGGCGTGGCGCTGGGGAGGGATGGGGCGGGATGCGGGGGACCACCCGGCCCTGCTCGGCGGCTCTCACCCCTCCGATGGGGCCAGCGGGGGTGCCCCCCCCGGCTGAGGCTCCGCACCACATCTCTCCGCAGAACGGCGCGGTGCCCGGGGAGCGCAGCAAGCAGGACAAGAGCGTCAAGCGCGGCAACTGGGGCAACCAGATCGAGTTCGTGCTGACCAGCGTGGGCTATGCCGTGGGGCTGGGCAACGTCTGGCGCTTCCCGTACCTCTGCTACCGCAATGGGGGAGGTGGGTGTTGCGGGGCGGGGGGTGGGACTGGGGCTGCGTGTCCCGGTGCCAGGGGATGCGGGGTGCATGGCGGTGCCCAGGGCCGCCACCTGCTCTCACCCTGTGGTTCCTGCCCACCAGGTGCGTTCATGTTCCCCTACTTCATCATGCTGGTTTTCTGTGGCATCCCCCTCTTCTTCATGGAGCTCTCCTTCGGGCAGTTCGCCAGCCAGGGCTGCCTCGGCGTCTGGAGGGTCAGCCCCATGTTCAAAGGTAAGGGGCTGCCCACCCACCGGTGCACAGTGGCACAGGGTGCGCTCCCACTGTGCCCCTGCACAGCCCTGGCACGTTGTGCAGCATCTCCTGCTGGCATAGCCCTTGCACACATGCACACACAGAGCTCACATTGCACAGGTTCCCTGCACATCCTCATGCCCCCCCCAGGACGCATCACACCCCTGCACACACCGCCTGCCCAGCACCCTCTGCACACACTGCACACAAGGAATGTCCCTGCCCAGCACCAGCATCCACTGCAGCATCACACACGAGTCCCCACACACACCACACGTCTGCCACGTGCCAACCCCGCAGAAAGCCACCACAGTGTCCTCAACCTACAGTGTGTTCCCCATGGCCTCCATCACCAGGTCCTTGCAGACCCATAGCCACATGGCCCCCATCCCAGTGGCAGACCCCAAGGATTTCCCTGCACCCCGTACGTCCTACCCACTGCCCCCTGCCCCGAGCCGCGATCGCCTGTGCTGCCCACGCCTCTCACCCCTCCCCCGTGCTGTTCCCAGGCGTGGGCTACGGGATGATGGTGGTATCCACGTACATCGGGATCTACTACAACGTGGTGATCTGTATTGCCTTCTACTACTTCTTTGTGTCCATGACGCGTGTGCTGCCCTGGACGTACTGCAGCAACGCCTGGAACACGCCCGACTGCGTGGGGGTGCTGGACGGGAACCTCTCCAGCCACGCTGCCGTCAACCTCACCCGCCTCCTCAACGCCACCCAGAAGCGCACCAGTCCCAGCAAGGAGTACTGGAGGTACTGGGGGCTCAAGGGGCAGGGGACAGCGGCAGCAGAGCCCTACTGATTCTGTCATCCCCCCGTGCAGGAGGTACGTGCTCAACCTCTCAGATGACATCGGGAACTTGGGCGAGGTGCGGCTGCCCCTGCTGGGCTGCCTCGGCGTCTCCTGGGTCGTTGTCTTCCTCTGCCTCATCAAGGGTGTCAAGTCCTCGGGGAAGGTACCTGCATGCTCCCCCTCTAGGCCCTGTCCTCTTCTGGACATGACCATGCCTCCTTGGATGTAGCTTCTCCTACTTACTGGGAATGCACCATTGTAGATGTGGCCATGCCCCTTCTGGGCATGACTCCTCCCATGTGGTCATGGGCACTCCTTCCCTGGCCCATAGCCCCACCTCTTGCTCCGTAGCTCCATAGCACCCCACCCACTGAAGCTCCTCCCCGCAGGTGGTGTACTTCACGGCCACCTTCCCCTATGTGGTGCTCACCATCCTCTTCGTGCGCGGCATCACGCTGGAAGGGGCCCTCACCGGCATCATGTACTACCTGACGCCCCAGTGGGACAAGATCCTCGATGCCAAGGTGAGCGGGGATGAGGGGCAGCGGGGGCGAGAGGGCTGCGGTGTGGTGCTGACCCCTTCCTTGGGTGCAGGTGTGGGGTGACGCAGCCTCGCAGATCTTCTACTCGCTGGGCTGTGCCTGGGGTGGGCTCATCACCATGGCCTCCTACAACAAGTTCCACAACAACTGCTACCGGTGAGTGCCGCAGCTACCTGGCCCTCCACCACTCCCCAGCCCCTCCATTGGCCCTGACCCACCTCTCCCCACAGGGACAGCATCATCATCAGCATCACCAACTGCGCCACCAGCGTCTATGCCGGCTTTGTCATCTTCTCCATCTTGGGCTTCATGGCCAACCACCTGGGTGTGGATATCTCCAAGGTGGCCGACCATGGCCCCGGTCTGGCCTTCGTTGCCTACCCTGAGGCCCTCACGCTGCTGCCCATCTCCCCACTCTGGTCCATCCTCTTCTTCTTCATGCTCATCCTCCTGGGGCTGGGCACACAGGTAGAGCATGGTGTGATGGGGTGAGGGTGACGTGGTGGGGCTGGAGTGATGGGTAGGGGCAAGGGTGATGTGATGGGACTGGGGTGACGTGGTAGGGCTGGGGTGATGTGTTGGGGTCAGGGTGACGTGGTGGGGCTGGAGTGATGGGTTGGGGCAAGGGTGGTGGGTCCCAGCTGACGCGCTGGCCCTCTGCCCACACACAGTTCTGCCTACTGGAGACGCTGGTCACGGCCATCGTGGATGAGGTGGGCAATGAGTGGATCATCCGCAGGAAGACCTTTGTGACGCTGGGGGTGGCTGTGGCAGGCTTCCTGCTGGGCATCCCGCTCACCACGCAGGTAGGGTGTGCCAGGGTGCTGACAGGGACAGGGGCCCGTGCCATTGCCGTAGTGACCTTATCATGCTGGCAGAGCCGTATCAACACCATTGCCATAACTGCAATGGCCTGGTATTGCTGCAGGACCATGGTGGCAGTGTCCACGCTCAGCACTGCTACACCAGTGCTTGTGGTAGCTTGTTGCCATGTCACCTCTGGCAGCTGGGCATTGCCATGGCAACACTATAGGCCATTGCCTTGTTGCCATGACAGCCCGCAGTGGTGGTGACACCCGGGCCTTGCTGTTGCCATGCCTACTGTGATGGCACTGGGCTGGGTGTTGCCATGGCAGCGGTGCACAGGCCGGGGCTGCCGCTCCAACGCGTCCTTCTCACAGGCGGGCATCTACTGGCTGCTGCTGATGGACAACTATGCTGCCAGCTTCTCCCTGGTCGTCATCTCCTGCATCATGTGTGTCGCCATCATGTACATCTACGGTAGGTGCCCCCACGTCCTGGCAGTCAGCCAGCACCATGTGCTGACTGCTGCCCCCTTGGTGGTTTTCTGCATACCAACTGCTTGAGGCCGAGGAGGACACAATGGTCCCACTGCAGAGGGTGGACAGAGGCTCGGGGTCCCGCGGGGGCTGACGGTGCCTGTCCCCACAGGGCACCGCAACTACTTCAAGGACATCGAGATGATGCTGGGCTTCCCGCCCCCGCTCTTCTTCCAGATCTGCTGGCGCTTCATCTCGCCCGCCATCATCTTTGTGAGCATCACGACCAGAGGGCATGGGGCCAGGAGAGGGGGGGCACGGTTGTGGGGGGGCACAGAGCAGGTGGGCTGCTCCCCACCCACTGATCCTGCCTGT
Source organism: Penelope pileata (assembly GCA_013396635.1). Taxonomy (NCBI): domain Eukaryota; kingdom Metazoa; phylum Chordata; class Aves; order Galliformes; family Cracidae; genus Penelope; species Penelope pileata. The sequence continues at coordinate 99,883 of WBMW01001038.1, read as the reverse complement.
CCCTCCCCAGTTCATCCTGGTCTTCACAGTGATCCAGTACCGACCCATCTCCTACAACGAGTACGTCTACCCCACCTGGGCCATCAGCATCGGTTTCCTCATGGCGCTCTCCTCCGTCATCTGCATCCCCATCTACGCCATCTACAAAGTGTGCCACTCTGAGGGGGACACGCTGCTGGAGGTGGGTGGCCAGGCCAGGCCCCACCTGGGGCTGCTCCCGAGGGATCCCCTGCGCCGGGGCTGTTGGTCCCGTCCCTGGGAGCTGCTGAGGTGGGGTGTGACGGCAGGTGCTGACCCCGTCCCCCGCCATCTTCCTCTCTCTAGCGCTTGAAAAATGCTACCAAGGCGAGCAAGGACTGGGGCCCGGCGCTGGCAGAGCACCGCAGCGGGCGCTATGCCCCGGCATTCAGCCCCTCCACCGAGTCTCACCTGGAGGTGCAGCCCCTGCACCCGGAGAAGGCCCGGAACGAGGCTGCAGCCGCGTCCCCCGTGCAGGGCAGCAACGGCTCGGCCCACAGCCAGGACTCCAGACTGTGACCCCCTGCCGTCCCCGCACCCCCTCTAACCCCTCTCGCGCGGTGACACTTTCGCACCTTCCGCTGGCGGAGCCTGGCTCCAGGCCGCACTGGGTGGCGGGGGGCTCTCAGCGACCGTCCCCGAGACCCCCTACCTCCTCTCCGGTTAACCCCCTCCCCCGTGGCGTTTGTTAACCCCGATGTTTACGGTAACCTTCGTGCGCGACGCTGGGACGAGAGAGGAGGGGGCACAGCCCCGGGAGGGCCAGGAGCCAGAGGCACTTTGTGGGGGCCCTGCCCCATGGGGACCGGCACCCTCGGGCCATGCGGACGCAGAGGGCACCGGGTGGGAGTGGGCTGGGGCACCGCGGGGACACTGGGGCACTGCCTGCCTGGGACAGGGCACAGATCTCCTGGCCACAGTGGCAGGGGTGATGCTGCAGGGACCCTCTGGCTGCAGCTGGGTGCATGGAGACGGTACCTGGAGCATGGGGGGGGACGGGGCGAGCATGCTGCCTGCAGCAGGGACCGGCAGCACATGTACAAGCACTTAGGCACGCGTGCGTGTGGGCGAGCGCATGCCCCATGCACGCGGGCACGCACACTCGGTTCCCGCAGCTGCGCAGGAGGCACGCTGCCTGTGTGCACACACCGAGGGTGTGCACCGCCCGTGCGTGCAGCACACCCCGTGCTGGGGGCTGGGGGTGCCCAGCAAAGCTGGGTGCAGCCATGGACAGACTGGCATGGGTGGGGGGACCTTGCATGGTGCTAAGGGGAGCAGGATGGACTGACCTCAGCTGCTGCTAGCGAGAGGTGCCAGAGGAGGGGTGGAGGGCTGAGCCGCTTGCTCCGAGCCATCTTGGGTACGCTTTGTCCCCAACCAGTATTAGTGGAGCAGGATGCACTGGCAAGGCCGGGCGGCTTTCAATCTGTCTTCCAGCTACAGCCAAGGTGCTGTAGCTCTTGGTTTGGGGTGGGGAGGATGGCACCCTCCCCACCCCGGCCGCTCCCCTGCCAGTCAGCGCCGTGCTGCCCGTGCTGGAGCCCTGAGACTCGCACGAGGACGCGGTGTGGTGGGGACGTGGCGAGGGGCAGCAGGGCGCTGAGCCCTGGTAAGGACGTTCCAGCTCCCGCGGCCCTGTCCCGAGCCCCCGTGCGACACGGTGGAGAGGCGCAGTTTCCCGCATGGTGCCCGTGCCCTGCCCCATGTGTCATGACACTACTGTTCACCTCTAATTGTTAGCAATAACGCGCGCGTCCCTGGGTAGCGCTGCCTGTGCCAGTGTCTCTCCCGGTGTAGACTTCTAAGGTATCCTAGATTTTAATGAGATTTATATTCCTGTGTCCGTGTGCAGCTGTGCCCTTCTTTGGGGACCTGGGGATGGGGGACAGTAGATCATTTCCCCTGGGTGCATCCTTTTCCCCTTGGATGGTTGGCACTGGCACTGAGCAGCCAGGATGGGCAGCAGAGATGTTCTTGCCCTGTTCATAACTATAAACCCAGCTGGAGCTATGCCGTTGTGGGAGACAGGGGCATGTCCCTGCTGGGAGGGCACTGTCCCCGAGGGGTCCCATGGTGCAGAGCAGACATGTGGCCCTAGCTAGGGCTGAGCCCTTTGTAGGGCTAGCCTAGGACTGGCTGAGGAGGGGGCAGCTCTGAGGATGAGGAGGGCAGGAAGAGTTCAAGCTCCACAGCCCCCAGCTGAAGGGCACAAGGGCTGTGCTCCACCACTTTGTTGACCAGCAGACACTGCACAGCCAGGCTCCTGCACCTCCAGCAGCCCCATGGCATCCCCCCCTCACCACCTAACATAAACTGCCCCATCTCCATGGTGCTCCCCCCCACCAGGAACCCTGTGAACTTTTGAAATTTTTATTAAATACAAAAAACCCAGGTCTCTACGACCGAATGTTGCATTCAACGTACGCTCAAAAAAAGGGCCAGACATTCAAATGTACAAAAGTTGCCAGTGCCCCTGCTGCCCAGCTGTTCCTGGCAGGCTGCGGGGGGGGGGTGGCTGTGCCCCCAGCCCCAAGGAGGGGAGTGGGGAAAGTACGGGGCACCCGCCCTGCATGGCTCTGCCCTTTCCTCCCTGCTCCAGAGCTGGAGAGGGGAAGCTGGAGAGCAGCAAGGGCAGAGCCAGCCAGTCCCCATCACCTGCAAACAGCATGTGGGTGGAGGGAGCCACAGGGCAGCCCCCCAGCAAAGAGGGGGTGCGGTGTTCCATGTCACCCCATCCCCTGAAGTGGGGAGAGCTGGTGCACGTGTGGGTTAATGGGAACACGCACACAGCAGCTGCCTTGAGAGAGGAGGCAGGGGACATGGCTGCCAGCCCCAGGGAAACTGAGGCACAGCGAGGGGCATTCGCTAACCAGAGGTCGCTGTTTGGCAGAGCGAAGACCCGGCTCTGAGCACCAGACTAAAGCAGAGGAAGACAGCGAGCCACATCTGCTTGCCCCGATCCTGCCTGCTGTAGGGGCCTGGGCTGCTCCCCCCTTCAGCTGGGGCAGCAGCAGCTCCAGCACTGGTGAAGGGGGAAGCCTGCACCCCGCTTCTCGCAGCACTGGTAGGGACTGGGTGCTGGGCTGCCCCAGGCTCGTCCTCCCCTCCTGGGGTGCAGACAGGAGCTGGCGCAGGCAGGAGGCTCCTTGCCAGGGCTGGGGCTGTTTCTTCTCTCTGTGCCGGGAGCTGCACGTGGGGCAGACGGGCGCTTCAGCCAACACACAAGAGTATGGGGCGGGGTTCTGGAAACACACTCTTTGGGGTGGGGGAAAGGGGGACAAAAGGTTGCAGAAATCCTCAGGACCAACGGGTAGGCTGGGGCACAGCCGTCTCCAAAAGGCAGCAGAGTAGGCAGAAAACATCCCCGTCCAGTCCTTGCCCTGGGGCTGGGGCAACATCCACAGTGTCCAGCCAGCCCCGGCACAGAGCGCCGTCCCCACGCAGCTCTGCCTGAAGGGCAAGCGCTAGCCCCGGGCCAGGCGTGGGGGCGGCCTGCCGATCTCCACCGTGATGTTGGTGTACATGGGCTGGCGTGACACCTCCACCAGGCGGTACTGCAGTGAGCTGATCCCATCCCGCTTCATGGTCATTTTTGTGTTCTGGATCTTGGTGAACCTGGTGGAAACAGGAGTGGGATGAGGAAGGGGCAATGAGGGACGCCTGCTGCAAGGGCAGCAATGCCAGTGAGCCCACAGTAAGACCTCAGCAGGGTGGGCAGAGCAAGCTGACAGCCATAGGTACAACAGCAACAGCTCACCCCCGGCACCTACAGCTCACCTCTGCGGGTTGGGCTCGTTGTGTTTGTCACGTTCGTGCTTGATCATGCGGTACCTCCCGATGCGGATGTCGGGCCTCGACACCTTCATGCCGTTCAGGGAGATCCTGGGGGATGCAAGCAGATGGAGATCAGTGTGCCACCAGAACACCAGGGTAGGATATTCTCCTAGACCAGAGACTAATGGGGTCAGTCCCCATCAAAGATAAACCTACCCCTAGCTAAACAAGAAACAAGGCTGTGCTAAGCCCGCTCTCCACCAGCCAGAGTTGAGCAAAGCCAGGCCCCAGCTAGGACAGTGCTCAGAGCCAAGGATGCAGCTTGCTCGGTGGCAGGACGTGCCCAAAGCACCGCCAGCTCCAGGCGACCTCTGCAGGCACTCAGCTGGTGCTAAGCAAACACCGCTATTCCTCCATAGCCCTGAAGCCACTGCTGTTTACATTCTCCAAATGCCAGTGCCCTGCCCTTCCCTTCACGCAGCACAGCTCTGGCCTCAATTGCTTTTTCTGTCTGTGCAACCAGCAGGTGGGGAGAGATATTCTTCTCCTAGAATAGTTCATTTGATGTTGAGAGGCCAAATGGGAGCAGGAAAGCTGGAGAGATCCCAGCTCGTGAAGAGAAACCTCTCCTTGGCCCCGCCACACAACCACCCCTGGGCCTGATAAGCCAGCAAGCTGAAATTCAGCTGCTAGAGCAGCTGAGTGGTGACACCGCCCCCTCAGGGCCATCTGCACATTTTAAGGGCTGCCTCAACCTCTCTGAGAGCTCAGCATGCTGCACCTTGCCTCCCCTGCGACAATGTCTGTGGGCTGGATACTTTCAGAGGGGAACCACACATGCTCTGCCACACAGCACCTGCGAGGCGATCTCAGCTCAAGACATCCTGAGAGGCTGCTGCGCAACACAAGCCACACACCGCTCTGCTGCCGGTGCAGCTGGGCAGTGCACGGCCCATGCTGGAAGCAGCGCTGAAGCTCTCTGGCTCCTCTACTCAATGTGAAGATCTGCACGTGGATCTGCTGCAGCCTGCTGGCTGCCGGCAGAAATGCCCGCTCCGGCGCTGAGCAGCCACTACAGAGCCACTTCCAAGTTTTGTATCCTGATCCCAGCCTGGAACAGTGCCCGCAGGCAGGCTTCCCTGCTCACGCGGCTCAGTTGGCTCAAAATCACAGCACGCTGCTCACAAAGAGCAAAAGGAGGAGGCTGGTCCCCACCACGCCAGGCAGGTTCACCCACAGGGGCTGGCCAACACCCTCAGACAGGCCAGTTTGATACGTGGCACAAGCGTGCCGTTCCCAGCCCTGCCAATTCGGAGTGCACAGAGGGTAATTAAACTCCTCCGTGTTGCGTGGCAGGGACCCAACGTGCATGTCCCTGCAGACAGGGAGCTCCTGGCTGCTGACAGTGCCAGGGCTGCGCTCAGCAGGGAGTCCCAGCACTTCCCCGTAAGTCCTGAGCCAAGGCTAGGGTGGGGACAGGAGGCGGCACCTACCGGTTAAAGATGTCATCGTCCTCTCCTCCCCAGCCCCAGTACTCATTGGGAAAGCCGTTGATCTTCAGGAACTGGGACTTGCTCAGCCCAGAGACACCACCAAAGTACCCAGCGTAGGGCAGCCTGCAGAGTGAGAGCAAAGAGATCAGGAGCAGGCTGGGAATAGGGCCAGCCCCGTTGGCAGTCCATGGCCCAGGGACAAGCACCAGCCCTTCTCTGTGACACTCTCTCACCCAGGGTTCTGTACCCTCTGCCATCCCATGTTTGCAAGTTAAGCCACTGACCCCATGTTTTCCCCAAGTAACAACCACAAGGGCAGCCCTGGCTTTATCCCCATGAGGCCATCTCATCCCTGCCCTAAAACATCCCAGCCCCACAGGCACCCACCTGAACCCAAACTTGTCCATGCCAACAGCAAAGTGCCGCGGCTGCTCGTAGCAGCGGTACATGTTGCGGTCATCCATGGGGATGAGGTCCACATCGCTGAAGATGAAGCAGTCATACTCCTCATCATCCTTGAGTGCCTCCAGGAAGCCCACGTTGAGCAGCTTGGCCCTGTTGAAGGTGTCCTCGCCGTACTGTGGAGCAGGACACATGGCACAGAGCTCAGTGACGCCTGCACGCCCACCACGGCCCCGCCAGCCACCTCGTCCCTGCCCCGCTCACCTGGTTGATGATGTAGATGCCATAAGCCACCTTCTGCCGGCGCAGGATGGGGTGCAGGTAGTGCAGCCAGTACTTGAGGTGGTGCTCGCGGTGCCGAAAGGGGATGAGGATGGCCACCTTCTGCCGGGGCAGGCAGTCCGGGGGGGTGTACTTGCCACCCTGGCGCACGTCGGGGTTCTCCCGCTGCACTCGCTCCATGCTCATGGGGGAGCTGAACTCGATGAGCAGGCGCCCGACTGCAAGAGCAAGGGCAGGGTGATGGCCGCAGTACAGGACACAGGACAGGCCATGGTCACCTGCTGCTCCCAGCTGGGCCAGCGGAGCAAACAGCCAGGGGGACCCACAGGGGGGACCGGCACTGCCGGTCAGAGGATTCCCAAACCCCTTCCTAAACAAGCAGCAGCGACCAGCTGTCCCAGTACCCTGGATTTCTCCAGCCCTGGGATCACTGGGAAGCCTTGCTCAGGGCCTGGGGAAGGGGAAACCCCCAATCAGCACCCAACTCCCCCCACTTTTGCCCCATGCATCTCACCTAAGCCAGGGGGCACCTCCTGGCAGGGCTGCAAGGGCTTCTCCGTGACGGAGCGGTTGGTGCTGGGCTTGGTGCTGGGGGATGGCGGCTCAGCCCCGGCCAGCCCGTAGCTGGGGGCCGTGCTGTTGGGCCGAGAGGAGTTGGAGAAGGGGTGCGCGCGCGACGCGTTCCTGGCATTGAAGCGGCTGAAGAAGTCCAGGTGCTGCGCGTAGACATCGAAGTAGAGGATCATGATGATGACGAAGTGGAGCAGGCAGAGCAACAGCACGGCCTTGCAAATCCTTTCCAGGGTCACCCCCAAGAGCAGCCTGGTCATCTTCTGGGCACAGGGAGGTGGGCAGCTCCAGCCACGGTCCCGATCCTGCTGAGACACCCCACGGTCAGGCTGCAGGCAGCCACTGCCCTGTTCCACCCGTGCCTCCCGACCTCAGCCCCAGCGCCAGCAGGGCAGTTCAGGCCCGATGGGGAGGGGAGGACACTGTGCTTAGAGCCCCTGCTCTGGAAACACAGTTGCAAATGCAGGATAAGAACCAGAACTGAGCAGTGAGGTCAGTGCCATTCAGCTGAGCAACAACAGACGTCCCAGCTCCACCCAGGCCCCGGCCAAACCGGACATCCCTGCACCCATGTCCTGCCTCCAGGCTGTCCTCCCTCACCTTCATGTAAGCACAGCACCCAATGCCTTCCCACCAGCAAGGTGGAGCACGGGGAGGTGTCCCCCAGCAGCAGGTCCCCTGCCTCATTCCAAGGGCCAAGACCAGACCAGACCCACTCTCAGCCTCCAGCAGGGGATGGGGATACCCCAAAAGTTGCTGCAAAGAGCCCCCACAGAGGCTGGGTGCCTGCAGAAGGTCACACTCCTAAACACAGTCGGTCTGGGGTGTCCCCAGCGCACTGCGGGTGCCCTCACCATCCCCTCTGCCCATGGCACCACATTCTCCTGTTCCCAGCCCAGCCTGTCCCAGTGCTGGCTCTGACATGGGGCTGGCAGCAGGCACCATGCTGGCAGGGCCGCCCTCGGGAGGGAACCCAGCGGCTGTCAGGGTGCTGAGCGGAGGCAGCAGCTGCAGGCGGACAGCAGCAGCAGCGAGAAGGGCCGGGCAGGCAGCCCCCAGGGGGTCCCTGCCACCTTTGGGAGAGTCCAGCTTTCAGCAATGTGACTCCTCCCTCCTTCTGCTCCTGCTGCCAGGGCCCCCTGGGACACTGAACCCAGGGAGCTGCCAGGGTCTCCTTATCTCACACATGACACCTGGAGCAAGGCCAGAGCTCCGCCAGGAAGGTGGCACCCAGGCCAAACTGAACCCTCCTCTCCTGCCCTTCCCAGCCCTGCAGCCCAGGACCAGGGCTGGATTCGCAGCACAGCAGCGTGTCTTGGAGGGGGGTGCGCCAAGCCCACCGTGCCCTCCAGCTGCCAGCCCCTGCCTGCAGTCCTCCATTGGGCAAGCTGCTAGGGCAGGGACACACACAGGGACCCTGGGCCAGGCGGGTGTCACAGCACAGACCCCAGCAGGGCCCCAGCAGCCGGGGAGCCGTGGCAGGGCCCCCCAGCACGAGTGCAGTTAGGGTCTGAGGGTGCTGGCAGCAGGCCCAGAGCCTCAGGGCCAGCCCACCAGCAGCTGCCAGACCCGGCCAGGGGCCTCCAGGGGAGCAGCAGGCACTGAGCCTGCGGCGATGCTGACACGGGGTGGGAGCGCAGAGCAGAGCTGAGGTGCAAAGCAGAGTTCCACCCGCCCCCATGGGCTTGCTGCATGCACACCAGCACAGGAAGCAGAGAGGAGCCAGGAAAGGCTCCAAGTCAGACACGCTCCCTCCCACTGGCAGTGCAGGACCTCGACCTTACAGCCTCACGCTTTCGAGGAAGCCGCTCTCTGTGCTCAGGGCACGGCAAAAGCAGAGTTTGCTGTTAGCTCCCAGCCCATCCTGCGGTCAGAGTGCCCTGCAGGGACCGGAACCCCGGCACAAACCTCCCCACAGCACGGCCCCCGCGGGAGGCAGGACTGCCCAGGCACCTCTACAGCCAGACAGGAACAGGCAGCACCGGGATGAGAAGGGCAGGTTGCAGGGAGCCACATCTCTGCCTGGCAGCTCACGCTGCCACGAGGGCTGGCTCGATGCGAACAAAAGCAAAGTGCTGCATTTAACCGCAGCCACGGGATGCTGTGGGGGCCAAGCGCACAAACAGGCTAAAAGCACGAGCAAATTCCTGGCGGGAAGGTCCGTCGGGGCTATTAAACATGACGTAACCCCCACCACAACGTCTGCACCGCACGGGCTGCATGCAGCCAGCACAGCCTGCCCTCACGCCTCTCCCCCAGCAGTGACGGTGGCCACGGGGCCGGCAGAGGAGACACCCACGTCATGGGCACAGGGCACCTCCAGGACTCGGGGGTCTCTCCCCTCAGCACCCCGAGGTCAGCTCCAGGCTGGGAGGAGGGGACAGCCGGACCCCGCAGCCTCGGTGCCACAGGGGCAGCGCAGGGAGCATTCAGCGGGAGCAGCCCTCCTGCACCACGCAGTCCCCACACAGAAACTTCCTGGAAGGCCAGAACCGAGCCCACAGCGATGCATTTTCTCCTGGAAGGGACTCAGAGAGACTTTTAGAGCAGTGTGCTGATGGACATCAGTGCTGCATCCGGTTTCTCCAAGCGCTTCCCTAAGTGGTGAGGCCTTCAAATCGAATTACTCTGAACACGAGCATTGGGCAATCACTGCCCTGCCCTGCCCAATGCCAGCGGCACTTCGCAG
>WBMW01001038.1:49920-83068 GCA_013396635.1 Penelope pileata | reverse complement strand
GACAACATGGCGGCGGCCTTCAGCTCGGATGGGGAGGCTGCGCTGCGGCGGGAGCTGAGCCCGGCGGCGGCCCCGCGAAGCGACATCGAAGCTTTCTACGAGATGGGCCGAGCCGCCGCCTTCGTGCGGGACGGAGGCTTCCGCAAGGTGCGTGGGGCGCGGGGTCGGGAGCTGCGGGCCTCTCCCCGCGTCCCTCCGCGGCGCCTCACTCCCGTGCTCCCTCAGGTCGCGCTGCAGTTCCCCGACGCGCTGCTCCCGGACGCGGCGGCGGCGGCGGCTTGGCTGGAGGAGGCGACCGGGACGGAGATGTACGTGCTGGGAGACACCACGTACGGCAGGTGAGTGCCGCGGGGTCCCGCTGTTAGGCCTCCACAGGCCGCTCCTCTGCCGCTGGGGGGCGGGGGCTGAGCCTCTGTGCCCCCGGGGGGGTGCGCGGTGCCTGTGCTGATGCCCCCGTGTGTCCCGGCAGCTGCTGCGTGGACGAAGTGGCCGCTGAGCACGCGGGTGCCGGGGCGGTGCTGCACTACGGCCCCGCCTGCCTCAGCCCCAGCAGGCGGCTCCCGGTGCTGCACATCTTCGGGCGGCTGCCCCTGGACATCGGGCGCTGCGCTGAGGTCTTCCGGGAGCTCTATCCTGAGCGGCAGAGCCGTGTGGTGGTGCTGAGCGATGTGGGCTATGCCCACGCGATGGGTGAGTGCTGTGGGGCAGGGGGGAGAGCAGCAGGCAGGCAGCTCCCACCTCACACACAACAAACTCCTGCCCACATTCCGTTCTCGCCTCTCTCTCCCTTCAGGTGAGCTGGAAAAGCAGCTGTGCCCCGAGTACCCCAATGTCGTCTTCTCTGAGGTGGTGTGTGGGGACCCCCCTGGCCCTGCGCTGCCCGGGGAGGTGCGGCAGTTTGGCCGCTGGTTCCCCGTGGAGGCAGCGGGAGGGCTGCAGGACTGTGCCATGTTCTACATAGGAGCCGAGGGCCTGGCCCTCACCAGCTTCATGCTCACCTGGAACCGCTGCCCCTTCAGCTCCTTCGACCCTGCCACCGGCCACGGCCGCCACGAGACCCTCAATGTCAACCGGGCGCTGATGCGGCGCCTGTACCTGGTGGAGCGGGCGCGGGACGCCCGCGTGGTGGGCATCCTGGTGGGCACCCTCGGCGTGGCGGGCTACCTGGATGTGCTGCAGCACTTGCGCCAGCTGCTGCGCCGGGCCGGTAAGCGCAGCTACACGCTGGCTGTGGGGAAGCCCAACCCTGCCAAGCTGGCCAATTTCCTGGAGGTGGACATCTTTGTCCTGGTGGCCTGCACTCAGAACTCCCTGCTGGACTCCAGCGACTTCTACCGGCCCGTGGTGACCCCCTATGAGCTGGAGCTCGCCTGTAACCCGGCCCGGGAATGGACAGGGAACTACCTCACTGACTTCCGCGATCTCCTGCCAGGTAATGGCTGAAACGCAGCTGTGAACACCCTCCTGGGGAGCGTCCCACCCTGCCAGGAGGCTGTGGTTGCTGTGACCTCAGCACGTTTGCTGCTGATGCAAAGCTGGGAGGAGTGGCTGACACGCCAGAAGGCTGTGCTGCCATTCAGCGAGACCTGGGCAGGCTGAGAGTTGGGCAGGAAGAAACCAGATGAGGTTTAACAAAAGCAAGTGTAGAGTCTTGCACCTGGGGAGGAATCACATCAGCACAGGTTAGGGAATGACCTGCTGGAGAGGAGCTCTGCGAAGACGGACCTAGGGGTCCTGGTGGACAACAGGTTGGCCATGAGCCAGCAGTGTGCCCTGGTGGCCATGAAGGCCAGTGGTATCCTGGGGACCATTAAAAAGAGCATGGCCAGCAGCATGAGAGAGGTGATCCTCCCGCTCTGCTCTGCCCTGGTCAGGCCTTGCCTGGGGTACTGTGTCCAGTTCTGGGCTCCCCTGTACAAAAAAGACAGGGACCTGCTGGAAAGAGCCCAGCGGAGGGACACAAAGATGATAAAGGGCCTGGAGCATCTCCCTTATGAGGAAAGGCTGAGTGACCTGGGTCTGTTCAGCCTGGAGAAAAGAAGACTGAGAGGGGATCTTATTAATGTCGATAAATATCTTAAGTGCAAGAGGCAAAGGGACGTGGCCAGACTCTTTTCAGTGTTGTGTGGGGACAGGACAAGGGAAAATGGCCACAAACAGGAGCGTAGGAAGTTCCACACAAACACGTAAGAACTTCTTCACAGTGCGGGTGACGGAGCACTGGAACAGGCTGCCCAGGGAGGTGGGGGAGTCTCCTTCTCTGGAGATATTCACGACCCATCTGGACGCCTACCTGTGTGACCTGCTATAGGGAACTGCTTTGGCAGGGGGAGGTTGGACTTGATGATCTCTAGAGGTCCCTTCCAAACCCTACAATTCTGTGATTCTGTGACATTGCACTGGTGGGGGGATAGCTACGAGCAGCAGGCTGACGTTGCCGTTTCCTGCAGGTGCCTGTGCACATGTTGAGCTCCCACTGGCAGTGCCTGCAGCAGAGGCCATTCCTGACGTCTCGCTGATCACAGGGGAGATGCGTGCCACCCATCTCTGTGACCCTCCAGCCTCCCAGCAACCCCCCAGCACCAGCCTGGCCTGCAGGGACCAGACACAAGCCCTCGCGGAGATCAGCCCTGCCGGTTTGTGATTGGGTTTCGTGGTGGGGCTGAGCCCTAGCATAGGGGCAGTGCCACCTCCAAGCTCCCCAGTAACAGTTTCCCCTTTCTCTCTCCTCCCAGCTTCCTTCCTGGAGTCCCGCAGCTGGCGGGGCCTGGAGCAGCAGCTGGGGAAGACGCCTGTCTCCAAGGCCGTGCAGGGCCGGCGAGGGATTGCCATTGCCTATGAGGATGAGGGCCGTGAACAATGTTGATGTGGCAGCAGCATCGACACCCAGCCAGGAGCTGGGGGTGTGTGGGGCCTAGGTCCTGCGGGGCACCAGGTGTCAGACCTGTGAGGGGCTCACAAGGGTCCAGAGCTGGCTCCAGGTAGGGCAAGGAGCTGCTGCTGGCTGGCTCTGTACTGGATACAGACTGCAGTGGGAGAACAGGAGGTACATATGTGTTTGGAGATGTCCACAGCACCCCTGTGCTTGCAGCCAGGGCCAGGACAAGGAGCTCAGCCCAGCCCTGGCTGCTGAGGGCTCTGTGCATTGTCTGGGCAAGAGGAGCTTTGGCCCTACGAGGGAAGGTCACAGCTTCACACGAGCTGACAGCACCAGTACTTGAGGCTTGTGTGGGTTTCTGGATTTAACTAAAGCTGAACTGAAAAGGAGTTGTGAGTGAATTGTCTTCTGGCATAAAGCGTGGGCTGAAGAGTACATACAGGGGTGATGTAAGGGAGCCCAGAGCAAAAACACAGATCACAATGCTCACCCTGGGACTGCAGCCTTGCGCATTGGCTAAAACCAGCCTGAGAGAACAGAAAAATAGAACTGGGGACCTCTGAAGAGAAAGCACATCAGCAGCAAGCTCTGCTAAGAAACGAAAATTGGCAGGAGGGGTCTGTATGAACAGGAGAGGGGCATGCACACCCTCTGTGCTTTTAGAAGGCCCTCACATTTAGAGGGGAGGGACTCTTCACTGCAGGAATGTGACCCAGAGGTGCTCCATGCTGGGCAGGAGGGCATGGCACACAGCAGGGCCCCCCAGTTCTTGCCATCCCTGCCCCAGCCAGTGGAGAACAGCAAGCTTTGAGGCACCCCAACCTTGCTTTAACCCTCCCTCACCCTCAGCTGGGATGACTCCCAGAGGAAAGAAGCAGTCAGAGTGCAGGCAACCACAACAATGACAGCCACAAGATAGAAATATCCTTAATATAATTAGGTGCAGGGCCTCCCCCCTCCCAACCACACACATACAAATGAGCAGGGGGCAAGCCCCCCTGCCCAGCCAGTCCCTGCTGCGGGTGCAGAGGCAGCCTCCCCTCCATGGGGTTGTGCTGGGGAAGGGTGGGCAGCCCGGCTGCAGCGCAGCACGGGGCAGTCCGTGCTGGGGCAGCCCTGCCCTGGGCCCCCCTCCCCACCTCCTGCAGCCGGCATTCCTGTCCCCTGCAAGGGGGGAGCATGCTGGGGGAACAAAGACGCTGACACCGAGATGCGGCCACCAAGTCTAGCTGAGGAGCGTCCCGAGTGGGTTAATTCTAGGTGGAGGGTTATTCTACGAGCCGTACTGCAGCAGCAGGGCAGGGAGGACGGGGGCTTCCTGGCGGGGAAGAGCTGGTCCGGGCAAACTGTCCGCATTCCTGGGTGGGTGCTCAGTAGTCTGCTGTGTACTCTGTGCCATGCAGCCCTCGGCACAGCAGCGTGAACTCCTTCACCATCTCCTTCACTCGCCGCTTGTTCACACGCTCTCTGCTAACACAGAGGGAGGGGACAGATGTGAGGTGGGCAGGAGGGACAGGCGGTGCAGGGGGCATTTCCACTGCGTGTGGGACACTGCCACCACAGCGCGGCAGCCAGGGACACAAACCTAAGGATCTGCTGGCTGAAGGTCTCCTTCTGCTCGGGGCTGACGCGGGCGGAAGGGAAGCCATCCTGCTGCATGGCTTCCTTGATCCAGACGCTCAGGTAGCTGAAGCAGTGCTTGTTCAAGGCAAAGAGGATTTCTGCAAAGTGATCCATGAGGCTGCGGGAGGCCTGACCACCAACGCCCTGTGACGGAGCAGACAGACCCTGCTGAGCCATGTGCTGGGGTGCTGAGCTGAGCTCAGTGCTTGCTGCTGTTCTGAGCCCCTGTGACGCCCCAGCACACCCACCCACACCAGTGGCACTCACCTCCAGCACTGCCTGCAGCAGCACTTTGCCGTTCTCGTGCACCACCTGTCCCACTGGGGCGATCTCCCCGCAGCGTGGCAGCAGTTCTGTCTGCAACACAGCACCCAACTAACTCAGTGCCAAGGCCAGCACTGTGCCACTGCTCCCCTGCACAGCCCACAGCCCCGCTCCTGCCCTCTTGGGGGCTGCAGCACAGCTCCTCCGTACATCCCTAGGACACGCAGCCCCAATGCATCTGAGGGAGTCCCAATACTCACAAAGAAGCCACAGGATGCTTTCACCGTTGGGGCTTCAGGGAACTTGAGGGAAAGGACACCTGCGGGCACAAAGCACCCAGGTGAGTGGCCAGAACTCTCACACCACCCCAAAACAGCATGGCGGGCCCCAGCCCCTGGCGGGTCTGCTCCCAGAGCTGCAGGAGCAGCAGGCTGGGCTCTGCAGAGGGGTGGGGTGCAGGCCCCTGCATGCACTGGCACTTACCACACTGAAACACGGCCTTGACGTCCAGGTTGCTGCACAGGAAGAGGTCCGGCTTCCTTTTCAGAGCCTGCAAGGCACACAGACAGACGGAATGAACACAGCCCTGCAGATGCTGCCAGGAAGACTCCTAGGAACCCGGTGCCCCAGACAGCCTCTGCCTGGACGCACACTTACCTGGGCACACGCACGGTATGCAGCAGAGGCACACAGTACAGAAGGAAACCATCGCTTTTCCCCCCAAGAAAATGTCAATCAAATATCCAGGCTGTTTGCAACACTCAGGGAGCTCTGACCCCAAGACCTGAGGATAGATGCCAAGGTGCTGTACGCACAGATGCTTCAGACACAGACACAGACAGAGGAGCCCTGTCCCTGCGGGACACGACAGGCAGAGGCTGTGCTCCTGGAACACAAGTGGCCACACAGGGCCTAGCAGAGAGCAGCCCCTCTGGCTTGTTGCTCTCCTCTTGCTGCTGGTGCTCCTGGGGCCATGGCCATTGATTCATGCAGTGACTCGTGTTTTGTTTAATCCCAGCCTGGATCAACAATTCCCTCTGCTCTTGCTGCATGGCAGTGGAGGCAACAAGATGCCAAAACCACTTGGCAATTGCTGAGCAGCCAGCATGAGACCAAAAAAGCTTTGGTTTTATTCTGCCACTTGGTGACCCCACCAGCCACCATGGCTTTGCTGCTCAGAGGACAATCTAAGCTCTGGCACGACAGGGCCACTGCAGTGGCTTGGTTCCCCACTGTGCCAGCACAGGGCAGTCACCAGCCACAAACATTTCAGCCTGTGCTTGCTGCTCCATGCGAGGGCTTCTGCCCTGCTACATGGGAAGGCCTTATCTGTGCCTCCCAGCCTGCCACCGTGGGCTGGCACTGGGGACAGCAGCCATGCACCCCACCCCACTGTCATGGCAGCAGTGGGGACAGCAGCCACAGACCATCCCTGGAGGTCTGAGAGCCAGACAGCACAGCAGGAACTGAAGCCTGGTACCTTTCCATGCTGGGCTGAGCTGCATGCTGCCCTCCAAGCCCGCTCCTTGGGGTGACAGCAGGGACAGCCTTCAGCCAGCAGTGCCCAGGATACATGGTCAGGATACACAGCCATCGTCCGCACCTGGAGCCAAACTGAATTATCTCCCCCTTGCTCCTCTCGGGAAAGCCCATGGCCATTGACTGAGTGCAGGGAACACACACTGGACAGCGGGAAGCTTGGCAGGTTTCAGGGTTACTCCATCTCCTTTCTGACCCTTTGCATCACACACTGCAAGAGATGACGCAGATTTGGGTACAAGAGGCATCGCTGCACCTGGCAGGGGTGGCACAGCCACGGAGATCCGCTTCCCTGCTCGATGCAAGCGGTGGCTTTCACTGAAGAGCCCAGGGGCTGCACTACACCTGTGTGTGTATATACAGACTGTATACATCCTTCCTCCTGACATGCTCACAGAAAGGACAGCCAGCAGATGGGCAGCGGGTTGGCAATGCACCCACTCTTTTCTCTGCTGTGGTTTGGTCAGCCCCATGGAAGACAACCACATGCTTATTTTAGCTAATGAAAGCCACCCTGCTCCCCCTGCAGCACACTGCCAAGGGCACCTGGCTCTGGTGACACCACCCAGCCAGGTGTTCCCCTATCCTGCAAAGCTGTTCAGCTGGCACAAGTCCTCCAGCACACTCAGGATACAAGAGCCACCTACCTGCACGGTGCTCCTCTAGCCAAGTGGGCCTGCAGCAGCCAGAGGTGCCCAGGCTCTCTGCAGGCTCCCTGCAGCACCCACTTCTTGGTCAGTGCCACGGGGGAAAGTGCTCCAGGATGGGGAGGGCTCCTTCCTGCAGGACATCTCCACCAAGGGAGCGCAGCATGCAACCCCTACCCAGGCACGTCTAATGCAGATGGAGAAGCTTTTACGCCTATGAGATGGGAACCTGCAGAGCTGCTCCACTGGAAAGCTGTGTCCAGTAGGTCTGGCTGCTGTTTCCCAGCAGCCTCTCACTTCTTCCTGGAGCCTCTCACTGCCCAGCTGTCCTCCACGTCTCCTGCCAGAGCGGCTCTGGGATGGGGACTGGTCTCCAGCTGCTTTAACATGGAAACATGCCTCTTGTCCCCTGCTGTGGGCACTGTGGAGGTAGGCAGTGCCCCTCCCGTGAGGGCTGTCCTGCAGGCTGGCCAGCAGGGCTCTCGTCTTTGGCAGCTGGGACACCCTCCAGACAAGTCTTCAGAGCAGGCTCTTCTGTACCTGGGGACACAGGAGGCCACCAAGCCCCACTCCTCCAGCAGCCACAGGACAGCAGGGCTGCACAGCTGGATCCTGCAGGGCTCCGGAGTACACTCCTCATGTCCAGTGCCACCGTACCTTCCCAGACCACACACCTGATAGAGCAGGGCCTCCAGATGAGGAAGGGGCACGTGAGCTCAGTCTGGCATCAGGGCCCGGCCCAGTCAGCCCCTGTCTGTGCCCCCTGTAGGCTCCAGGCAGGTCAAAAGCTCGAGGACCCCTCTGTCCCTGGGGAAGGGCTGTGCTCCTCTCCTGCACTGGATTGAGTCACAGCTGTCACCCAGCTTTGGCACTGCTTCAGCAAGTGGCAACCACACTCAGGAAGGGCCAGGCACAGAAGGTCCCATGTCTTCTGCCCACCAAGGCACAATCTGCCCCTGGGGACATCACCAGGCTGCTCTGGAGGTCTGTGTTAGGGGTGGAGAACCCAGTGGGGTTGGGTGGAAATGCTGGCAGCCCCACTGGGGTGGCAAACTGGAGAGCGCTGTCCCCACAGCCTGAGGCATGGCCTTCAGCCAGCAGCTCCTGCTGGATGCAGGTGTCTGGAGCCAAGAGCCAGAATGAGTTGTTGTGGTTCGGAGACTGTGCAAGAACAGAGCTCGGGGAGAGCAATGTGGTCTGCACTCCCCCAAACCCTAACCCAGGACAACCATGCTGCAGCCACAAGCATGCACACGAGTGGCACCTGCTGGCCAGAGAGCAGGCGAGAGCCCCCAAACACAGCACCACTGATGCTGCTCACCTTGCCCAGCGCCTGGCCAGGGCCACCAGAGGCTGGGGCAGAGCCAGCTGCAAGGGCTGCCAGCAGTACTCAGCACAGCCTCATGGCAGACAGGTTCATTTATACGTAGTTATGAGCAGTAAGAGTAACTCCAGCACCCCTAAGATGTCAGGGTCTTGTGACCAGCCAGCCATCGTCACGAGTGGATGAGGAACCAACACGCTGACCAAGTGACCAGCTGCACTAACTGGGCAGCCTGACGGGCTGCCATCGAGCCCAGATAAACATGTCACAAAGTCAACAGAAATCCTAAGTCACATGTTGCCAGCTCCCTGCACGCCTGTGACTGCGGGCTGATGTGCAGGTGCCAGCTGGCAGGAGGAAGCAGAAGCCAGAGGGGCATGTCCCCTCTCTTCACAAGGCTGGCAAGAAGGAAATAACTGGCTGTGGCTCCAGTACCCACGTTGTAAACTCAAAAAAAAAACCAAACCACAGAGTGATGCAAGACCTAGGGAGAATGGACTCCATAAACAGCTTTATGAAAGCAGAATGTGCTGGTGAGGCTGCACAGACCTGTGTGTCAGACAGCCCCTGAAGTCCTGAGAGCAGCCAGGAGCCAGAGGGAATGCAAGGCCACTTCTTGCTGTGTTTCACAGCACCCTGCCAAGTGGTGAGCCCCGGAGAGAGGGAAACCTTGAATAAAGTCTCAAACATGAGCAGAGAGGAAGGGCATGGGGCCTTTTGGTCTCCAGCTGCTGGAATAAAAAGCCCAAGGAAACATGGGGTCTTGGGTGGCTGTTGGAGATGGCGAGCTGGCAGCACGACCACCTCCAGACACAGAGAAGGACCCCAAGCTACAGAGAAACTCAGCACCTCCCAAGGAAACAGCAAATAGCCTCAGAGGGGCCTCTCGGGGCTGCCTCTCTCTCCAGGGCAGGACCACTTCTTGCTGCCCTCCAGGAGCAATGGGCTTGCTGAGAAACCTACAAGCTCTCCTAGTGACAGCAGCTCCCCCAGCGACCTTTCAGGGCTTCCCCATGCTGTTGCAAACATCTCCTACTGCCTAACCTGGAGCCTTTCCCTTATCTCCCCCCACTACTGTTTATTCCATTCAAAGTGAACAAAGAAGGGATTTTTACCTATGTCTGTGGCATTACATTTTACACACCTCAGGACTCACGCAACTCCTCAGGCTTTCCTCCTCATCCTGTGTACAGTGTTCATCTCTGGATGCTTTTCCCTGTGCTCTCTGGTCTGTATCTACAGAAGCGTCATGCCCCAATCTGGGCGCAGTGCTCGGGCTGAGGGCTCACCTGTCTGAGCAGCAGGGAAGAACACCTTCATGAACCTCACATCCCATTCACTGATGATCCTCAAACCACACGCGAAAACCTTGCTGAAAGGTCACAGCTTTCAAGATTGGCATTGACAAAATCTGCGAACGCTTTCCAGGAATTTCAATTATTTTACATCTTTTAACAGAAAAAGTGGGGAAGAAAATGCTGCAATACAGTTCGTGAGATGAGATTCACCTCTGCAGGATCTGCACTACAAAGTGCAATGTACGGACACACGGATGGGAGCTCCATCCTGCAGGACCGGCACACGGGCAGCCATCAGAGAGGCTGCCTGACAGCCTGATGCCTGGGACAGGCCAGGCCCAGCCCAGTGCCCTGTCTAGGGTAGTGGTCAAAAGCAGATGCCCAGGGAAGCACAGACTGGACAAGCTGTGCCAGCCTGGCCCTCTGCACCTCGAACACCCTGGACCAGCCATGGTTTGCGTATCAATACACCCTCAGGGAGCTTTCCTCCCACGAACTCATCCTGCTTCATGCAGTCAGATCTGGCCACTACAGGAACGAAGCAGAAAGCGACTTTGCCAGCCCCTTGCTGACATCACCTCAAGGACATCAGGCTCTGGAGCACGCCAGGCTCCTGTCACTCCTGACAGGTGTATATACACACACAGAGCACAGTGCGGGCCCTGCCAACCCACTGCCAGTGGTGACCAAATGCCAGCCTGTGTCACCGCTGCCTTGCCGAGCAAGCAGGGCTTGGTGCCAGGAGCTCCAGGCCATGGCCCCGTGAAGGAGAGCCCCAGCACAGCTGCACACACATTCGTCCCCTTGCCGTCACCCTTGCTCCAAAGTGGACAGGCAAGTGGCTCCTCCCGACACAAACAGCGGCCGCGTGCCATCGAACTGGTGGCACAGGAGTGGCAGCCAGCACCCCAAAGTGCTGCCTGGACACAGTGACAGCGCAGCACAGCAGAGCTGGTGGCACGCAGGGTCCCGGTGCCACCACAAGCAGGGTGCTCGCCCCAGCAGATGGTTCGGAGCCCCCCGCAGCACCGCGGGGACAGCCAGCCAGCTCAGCCTGCCCCAGCTCTGCAGGACTCGTTGCAAGGCAGGACCACAGCTCCTTAACGCTCTAATTTTCTGTCACCCAAGCATGGCTGTGGCAGCAGCCCAAAGCCCCCAGAGCTGGCTTCTGCTGTGCCCCCAGGCCAGGCAAGGGGGTGGCAGCTGGGGGCTGCCCTGCAGAGGAGGGCACTGCCCTGGGGATGGTGCGAACCCAGAACTAAAGGAGAATGTTTTGTTTTCAACTTCCACGGAAACAGATGGAGAAACTCGATATTCAACTAAAAGGAAAAAAACGTTGTCAACAGAAAGCTAAAAATAGGTTTAAATTGAATTAAAAAGAGAAAGAGAGAGAACAGAAAGTGAATGAATAAGAAACTAAAACACACCTGTGCCAGGAGTTGCATAAATGAATCAACAATATCAGGATGATCCCTGGGCCCTAAAATATAATAAAGATGTAACTTAAGAGAAAAATCATACAAACAGCAACTCAACATCATATAGTTATGTGATACAGAAAGAATTTACAAGTGAAAACAGGAGTGTAAGGGAGGAGGGGTGTGTGGGAAAGGGGATGGGCAACATGAGCAGCTTGAAGCAAGTTAAAGAAACAAAACATACAAAAAATCATGAAACTTGGAGAACCCAAGAACAGAAAGAAACTGCAAAGGAAAGGGTCTGAAGCCCCAGGGTCTCCAGCTAGCACCTGGGTGCTGCAGAGCCAAGGAGGAGATCTTCGTGTCCTTGGGGAGGAAGAGGAGGAGCAGGGGCTAGCTGGGCACCATCTCCACAAGGAGAATTAGAGCTTTTGCATTGTGGGGACTGAGCGGGTGTCTTCAGAGCACCGTTTGGTCCTGGAAGATAACTGCAAGTGAACGACAACACCTCAGCAAACGCTTGACAGGCCCAGGCGGGCTCAGGCGTGCACATGCTCGTCACCAGCACCAGCTGCATGGGAGCCCCTGGCACAGCCGCTCTCCCGCCCCGTTCCCCGATGCTCCTCAGACCCACCCAGAGACCAGCCGGTGCCCAGAGGTGTCCATGCCAGCACCACTCACCCTACCTTGCCATCTGACTCCCTGCACGGACACGTCTCGGCCCCCGCAGGCTCACACACCCCACCCTCTCCTGCCACACAGAGAGGGCCCCAAGGTGGGAGCACACAGCGCGCTGCCCTCCCTGGCCTCCCTCCTGCCAATGTGCTGGCTGCTTTTTGAGGCCCTGCTGCCTGCCCAGCTGTGAGCCAGGAGGACTCGAGTGCCCGCACATCCCACAGGAGCAGGGACCTGGCCTCTGGGTGCGCCTGGCTCACTCGTCACTAATCCCAGTGACACCGGAGCACGGCAGGATGTGCTCAGACCGTGGCGTGCCAAGGAAGCATGGGCCCCCACAAGTTTCCCATCTCTCTAGAGAGCTCTGAGCCTTGGGCTGGGGAAGGCATCATGTTACCTTCCGATAAGGTGAGAAGCTCATGTAAGAACTGGGGTGCTGAAGGACCTGAGCCAGCAGCTCCAAGGGGCACTCATCCCTGTCACGGGGCAAGTGACCAAGAGGCTGAATGGAGCTGTGGTGTGAAGGGGCCTGTCCTAACCCCAGCTGCCTTTTGTAGCAAGTAGGTAATGCAGGCAGCGAGCCAAACATGGGCCCTGCCCTAAGCAAGGATGCTGGACACAGCAGGGACAGAAAAGGCTTTGCAGATGTTCATACACACGTCCTTGTGCTTGACTCCTGGCCACTCCAAGCATCACTGGTCCACAAACAAAGCCCAGGATTCCTGCTGAACACCCAGGCCCGGGGCTCCTGCTCTAGCCTGGAACAAAGCACCCGACCCTGACACAGGAGCGGGGCTGCCACCTGCACTGCGAGCCCCGTGCCGGGGTTCCCTGCTTCTGCTGCCCCACAAGGAAGGAACCCACCTTCCAGGGGTTGGGATGAATCCGAGACACAGAGATGGCCCAATTAGCTTAGCTAGGAGTGAGAATAGCCATTCCTGGAAAGACGCCTCCAGACTCCATGCATGCAACAGCCTGACAACAGCCCCAGGATGACGAGGAGTTAATCACACATACCTTGCTGGAAGAGGGTCAGCGTGACTGAGGTAACAAGCAAGAAGAGGGCCTTGATGGGAGGGAAGTGGGCAGGCTCATGAGCAAAGATGTGAACCAGCTGCAAGAGACAAAGGAGAGGGACTGAAGCTGTACTGCACACCCCAGCTTTCCCCGAACCCACAGCCCTGGTCATGCCCACATGAGTCCCTACCTGCCGCGTCAGGTCAATGGCAGAGGCCTGGGGAATGGTGCTGTACATCTGTCCCAGCATCTCACACAGCTGAGGAACCATGGGGGCAAAGTCATCCAGGAGTGTCTTCACTGACTTCTCAAAGATGGCACACACAGACTGTGGGGGGAAGAGACAGCGTGAGCAATGGTGGCAGGAGACCTCCACCCGTGGGCCTGGGCTTGGCAGATAGGTACTGAGGGGCATGGAGAACAGCCAGCAAGAGTCTGCTTTGGCAATGACACCCTGTTCTGCAGCACAGGATGACAGAATCAGAAATGGCTGAGATTGGAAGGGACCTCTGGAGGTCATTTGGTTCAACCCCCCTGCCCAAGCAGGGACACCTACAGCAGGTTGCACTGGATGCTCCACCGCTCCTCCTGGACACTGGGAAGTGTCCCAGTATGGCAGGGAGGGTTCTCGAGTGCCAGAGAGGAGCTGCGGGTGGGATGCTGCACCCCACCTTTACTGGACTGAGTGAACTGGAGAAATGCCTGGAGAGATGACACAGGTCCCAGGTCAAAGCAGAGTTCTTCTCTTAGGGAAACAAAAGTGTTTGGTAGCCCCAGCTTTCATCCCCCTTCTGATGGCACAGCCTCTATATCTGGAGAGGAGCAGGGCAAAAGATGGACAAGAACAGCCAGACAATGCTGGTGGCAACAAGCAGCATTGGTCTGGACAATCCAGGAAGACATCCCTTTTACAATGGGATGCAATTGCCTACAATAGGTTAGCAGCTCTGTGTTCCTCCTGTCCTCCTGTCCCCTGTTCAGGTCAGCAAGGACACAGGCAGAGCAGTAGCAAGAGGATTCTGGTTACCTCCACCACCTGGGCATCATTCAGCCACTTGCTGAGGACCTTCTGTATGAGCTGAAAGACTTGCTGCAGAACAACCACCACCTGTAAGGAATGAGGATGAAAATAATTGGTCCCACAGCACTGGGAACAGGAGGTTCAGTGCTAGGCATGGCCTGGATTCAACCCTTCAGGCACCACTGACTTGTCCCCTCCCTGGAGCTGGGGAGCTCTCTGAAGCAGCCTGGCACAGCTCGTGGATGTCAGGCAGTCCCTCGACTATCCTTCAGACCAGGAGGGATCCTGTGAGCAACCTCTGCCCACCTCAGGAGAGGCTGGAAGAGCTGGAGGAGTTGCTTTAGCTGGAATGCACCAACTCCCATCTTCATGACACACACTGCATTCTCTGTTCACTCCCCTTACAGGTCCTTCTGGCGCCAGCCATGACTAGCAGGGTGTTTGGCTAGGTTGTGGCAAAGAGCATCAAGCTACTGCTGTACTCACTGGGTTGGGTCCTTGCTGCACTGGCAGCTTCTTGACCTCGGTGCTTTCGTGGTCATCATCATGGTGGCTGATGTCCAGGGTGGTGAACAGGTTGGAGAGCAGCCCCAGGATGTGGATGATGGCCAGCTTATTGGAGGGATTGGGCTGCCAGGGAAAAAAAAAGGTATAGTGTCACAGAGACTGTACTGGTCAGTGCTGGCCATGCCTCTGGGCTCCTGAGGAGCTGGGACTGCAGAGGCAAAGTGCCAGAGAGAGGGTTTCCCTGCACTAAGCCCTTGTCTTCCCTGTCTACTTCTGCTGAGCCACAAGGCCTTCTGCTCACCCTTGCTGGTGGAAAAATCCTGCAGGATGCTCAAGAGCATCACGGCTCACTCCAACAGAGAGCAAGCCAAGACAGCTGCCCACTGGGGTGCGTGTGGGACATCACACGAGGGAGGACAAGGCATGACCAAAGTGGGGGCTCCACTCTAGGGTGGCAGCTGCTGATCCAGATAACACACAGCTTGCAAGCGTCAAGAAGCTCTTGGTAATGAGTAGCTGCAAAGGGCAAAAAGCCCACAGCCCAGCTCAGTCTGGTTAGTGGAGTTCTGCTTGTCACTGCTCTGCCTGCGTGGGGATGAGAGGAAGGACAACCCGTGTTCAGGAGAGCTGCTTTGACACACCACCCCAGGGACACAGCCAGCAGAAACAGCCCCTGCAGGAGGGAGGCAGTGGCATGAGGGCACTCACCGTTTCGTCAGCCAGCTTTTCCAGCTGCTGGATGTAGGGGGTGATGAGGGAGTGCAGGTTCTTCAGGATCTCCTCCACTTGTAGCGCAGAGAGCAGGAAGCCAAGAGCCTGCATCAGCCACATGCACTGGCTCGTCTGGGTCAGAGAGGAGACACAAGCAGGCACGTCACTACCACCGCTCAGAGATGGCCCTGCCAGCACCACCCACTCTTTGCACAGAGCTGTCTCTGCCTCTGTGGGGTCAAGCATCCCCCCTCTCCTGTTTGCAGGGGCAGCTTGGGCCCTGTCCACATGCTCTGTCTCCCCCTTTTCCTCTCCAAGAGGTGCCTGCAGCTGAGCTGCGGTGTCCCTGTATCCTTGGAGGGAACTGCTAGAGTTACATTCTCCTGGGAGCTTCTCTCTCTTTGAGGAAATACACCCACAGCCCACATGCAGAGGAAGCCCTAAGATTAGCTGTGCAGTGGGTGGCAGACAGCAGGTATTCCTGGCCACGTCAAGCTGGCTGCATTGCTGAGCTGTCCTCCAGGACAATCTGACACATGGTGGGATCCCCCATGTACCCATGGTGAGCACAGCTAAGGGGCATGGGGGCAAGCCGAAGTGCCAAGGATACGAGCAAATGCCTCTTACCTTGTGAATCTGCTTCATTAACACCTCCTACAAAAGCGAAAAGGAGAAAGAAAATGGAGAATGAGTGCTGCAGAAAGCCTCCTCCCTTCCAGGAGGCAGGACTGAAGCAAGAGACAACAACAATTTGAGTATGGACAAGCAGCACACAGCTCTGCACAGGCACAGGCAGGGAGCAAAATCCTTGTCCTGCTGTGAGCTCTTCCCCACGCACCCTGCTCAGCCTGCCAGAGAGGAGACCGCAGGATCAGGCAGGCTCTGCAGCAGGATGGCTTGAGCAGGGCTTGGTTCTCCCAGCAGAGGAGCTGGAGACCCTCCAGAACTCACGTAGGCCAAAATCAGCCCCCTTCACTGACTTCAACAGCCAGGCTGCAGGAAATGTCCTGTTGGATCAGACCAGCATCTACCACTTCGAGGTGCAGGTTCCTCACTGTTTTCCCACGTGAGAAGGAGATGATGTCCCCCAAGCTCTAAGAGCAGAGGCTCATGAGCTCCACCAGCCCCTCTCTGCTCCCACGCAGAGCTGGCAGCTCCCTCAAGCCCAGCTCTCCTCCTTGTGCCTCCTGAGTGTCATGGGACTCCAAGCCCCATCTGTCCCAGATCTCAAAGCCAAGCAATGCCATGGGACAACCTGCCCTAGCACTGCAGGGACCCACTCAACATGCACAAGAGGCTTAACCAGCAGAGCAGAGGATGCCACTCTGACCAAGGCAAACATAACCCTGGGGAAAGGATGGATGCTCAAGGGCAGCCTCAGTAAACCCCATGGTAGTCACATCTGCTCCAGATAGGCAGGCCAAGGCACTGGTGACTGCCATTTCTGCATGCACAGGAGAACACTGGGTTCCGACTGCCCTAGGAACAGGACAGGCAACAGGTCCCCAAACCCAGCACAGTGTCCTGAGCTGCTGCTTCACGTCCTCTAATCCAAGCAGAGGAAAGGGTTTGCACAGAGCATGCCCCAGGCACATCCATCAGCACCCAGCTCTCACCTGTGACACAGCCACGATGTTGGCGGCATAGGGCGGCAGGTCATACTTGCACTCCCGGCAGATCTTCTTCAGGGTGGAGACGCTGGAGATGGAGAGCTCAGGGTTGCCCAAGGCCTGGAGTACCAGCGGCAGCACGTTGTTGATCATGACGGGGTGATCGGCCAGCCACTCCGAGAGGGCTCCTGTGCACACAGACAGGGTCAGACCGCACTGCAGCAGCCAGACCCTCAGTCCCTGCACCCTGGGCTGCTCAGTTTGCTTTCCACTGTTGTTATTCACCATCCCCAGGAAGGATGGCTCTGCGGCCAAGGACAGCCTGGGCTAACTCAGAAGCAGGCAGAAGTAGCAGGGCAATGGCAGGCAGGGCAGAGCCCACAGCAAGCGGCTCAAAACCCAGAGGGTGGCATTGGCTGGGTATAGGGGAGGCAGGGAGCTGTGCAGGAGCAATCTCAGATGGATTCCCCCACCCCAGCCTGTGCAGGATCAAGGGCCTCACCGATTGTGAACATGACAGTGTCGGCCAGCTGCACATTGCTGATGCTGATCCGGGGGATGAGGCCAATCAGCCCTGGCACCACATCGGAGTAGTTCACGTCGATGGTCTCGGCGATGGACTGGAACCCGTACAGTAAGGCCTCCGTGTGCTGGGGGTGAGGGACATGGACAGTCAGAGCCACGTGCCAGACTCCAGTATAATCCCCAGCCCCTGCCTCTGCCCTGGCATTCGCTCAGATCCAGCAGAAAAGAAGAGCGGTTACAAAAGGCCCTAGAGAGCCTGCATGTCAAGGAGATCATGCTCTTCATCTCTGTCCCATCCCTTCTTGCCCTACAGCAAGAGCAGCCCCCTCTGATGCTCCCCATGGGGCTGGCAGCCAACAGCCTGGTGCCCAGGTCCCCTCGCTCACCTGCCACGTGGATGGCTGCTCTGTGTTGGTCAGCAGACGTCCCAGTTTGTCATAGAGGCTGCTCAGGAGCTCTGCGCCCAACATCTCATACACATACATCAGCGTGTCGGAGATGTCCACCCTGCAGAGAACATGGGGGTCTCCAAATCTGCCCAGCCCCTGCAGAGCACTGCACATGTAGACATGCTGCTTCTGCTCCATGGCAGGATGATAGCCACACTGCCACAGGCTGCAACCCTGTCCCAGTGTCACACAGTGCCCCCGGTGTTTCCCAGGCAGGGCACCTGGCATCACACCCGAACTGCACCACCACAGCCAGAACAGCTTCTGGCAGAAGGAATCTCCTCGGTGTCCTTCTTTGGGTTTCCTCACAGATCTGAGACTCTTTGGAGGCAGGATGCTGCCTGCATCCCCACTGCCCACCTAGTAGACCCAAAGAAGGGCCTGGGCAGCAGCCGCACCTGTATATCCGGAACTGCTCCTTCTCGTCCGAAGACCAGAAGCCGTACTCCTCATCGGAGGGGAACTGGGCTTTGTGCAGCAGCACGTCCACCAGCTGGAAGTAGACGGGCCTGTACACCTGCTGGTACACCGCCTGCTTGTCCGGCTCAAAGGAGAGGATGTCGTCCTGGGGCAGGAGGGGAGAAGTCAGGTGCCACGGGGACTTTCAAGAGATATCAGCAAAAGCGAGCCCCAGGGACAGTACTTCTGAGCTTCCTCCTGCTCCAACCTCCACCCATCGGTCTGTCAGACCCATGGTGCTGCTGCAGCCCCCAGCGTGGCCCTATTGTCTCCTTTTGCCCAGAAACTGAATGTTACCACAACCTGCTCCTCAAAAAGGGGTAAGTTAAGCCAAAAGCACATCCCCATGCCCCAGCCCAATGTCACCAGGGCCTCAGGCCTTGCCATGAGCACTGGAGCCCAGGGCTGGCTGCCACTGACCTGTAGTGTGTACCAGAAGGTGAGTGTCAAGGAACTTGTGGTTTCGTTGACGGGATAGTGCCCAGGGATGCCCGTGCAGAACATGATCATGTTGACCAAGGCCAGGAAGCTCTGCCAGTGCTCCACCTGGTCCAGCAGGGCCCTGGGGAGCAGAGCATGTGGTCAGGGTCACAGCAGCACTGCAGGCTGTGGTGATGCACCACAGCGAGGGGACAGCACTCACCGGGAGTGGTTCTCCCCCAGGGCCACAGCGATGCGGCAGATCCCGTGCGATGTTTCCATGTCCCCGCTCTGGACCGCCTGGCGCAGCTGCTCCTGCAGCCCCAGCACTGGGGGGATGAGCTTCAGGAGGGTGTTCACATACCTGCAAGCACAGCCTGATCAGTGCTGGGTGCTGTCTATGCCAGCACGGGCTTCCAGCAGTGTCCCTCCCTCCTGACACCTCCCAGGGCTCCCATCCTGCAGCCAAAAAGCTGCACTGTGCAGCAGGATGCATCCATGAGGCTTTATTGCTCCAGGACCTCTCCTCCCACCTGGTGGCAAGGCTGGAAGAAGACTGGCAGCTGTGGAAGCTGGGCCGCAGCTCCTGCAATGGAGCCTCTGTGAGCAAAGAGAGGGGCTGAGCCAGCTGCCATCACTCTGCACCAGCTCTGTGCAAATCCTCCACCACACCACAGAGGAACACAGCTGCCCGGCACACCCTGAGCCAGCAGTGGTTTGTCACTGCTGCAGTCAGCTCCTTTGGGTTTGTCACCTCTGTGCTTACAGCCAGAGCTGCCAGTGGGAACTCATCGGACCCCAGCAGGGGCTCATCCCGTTGCTCGGCCACGAGCACGCCAGCCCCACTGCTCAGCCCCAGTCTCGCAGGCCTCCTGGGCTGGCTGCAGCTCCCCGGGGCTCCCCTGCGCTCCCCCTTCCCAGGCAGCCTCACACACGTCAGCCTCCCCTCCGGTAAGTGATTGTAACCAAGGCAACGAGCAAGGAGGCAGAGAAGGTGAAAGGCAGCCCAGAGCCCCTGGAGAGCGGCTGTGCTGGAGGCTCATCAGCCGGCTGTCATTTACCTGCCCGGCGAGGCATGTTATCTGGGGCTGCAGCTCCTCTGCGGGCTCCCCGCCTGCCCCACTGCACAGGCCCGAGGATGCGGGGGGCAGGAGGCACTCGCAGTGCCAGCCCTCCCCTGGGGAACCTGCCAGTGATGGATGGCACTAAGAGCTGCCCTCGCTCTGGCTGCCCATTAGCGGCACATGGAGCTGTCAGATGCCACCAGCATGAGGAGGAAGCCACGCTGGTGGCAGCAGCTCCCAAGTCTGGGCCAGCAGAAGATGCAGGAACGTCTCCAGGGGAGCTCTGGTCCTGCTCCTCCTGTGCTGAGCTGGGCTGCCCAGGCCATCTCCCCCTTCCCCACGCCTCTCCTGGGGAAAGCTCATGGGGAATGGGACGGGTGTTTACACATGAACCACTTCCAAGGCTCAGGAGCACCATGAACAATGTATATGGCAGTGTGGGAACACTGTGCTATGGTGCTGATGGAGAACATATGGTGACACATCCTTATCTATTTCCCTCCAGCCATTCGGGGTAGTTCTGAGCAAGATTTGCTGTCTGTATTTAACAGCTGAACAAGTTTTCTTTCTGTGAGTCTGTCCGGTCACTGCTCGAACTCCAGTGAATCCGGCTCCCTCCCCGGGACCAGCTGTCCTCAAGCCCTCGTCAGAGAGGAACCACAGCATGGTGTGGGAGAAAGCTGCTGGGACCAGGAGAGGGGAGACATGAGCAGCTCACATGAGACAATCTGATCCTTCCTGATCCAAAATCTGAGCCAAGTCCTGACAAAAAAAAAAACAAAAAACCTACCAACCTATTAAACATCTGTTTCTAATGAAGCTCTTGGAAAACTCTTCCAGTGAAATCCCTCTTCAGGGGTTCAGTGTCAGGTGCCAAGCAGCATCCTGCTTCTTCCAGAGGCCCCCCGGTGCCTGCTGCTCCATAGCTCGGCCCCCTCCCCACTCTCCACCACCACCCACCACTGCGGGAGTGCACAGCTCCCCTCCAGCACATGCATCCAGCTCTGTGACCCGCTTAGCCAGGGGATAATCTTTAAACGAGACAGAAAATCCAGTCCAAGTCTCCTCTGCCAAAGAGATGCAACAAACCCTTGGTGCCTGCCCATCTGTGACTCAGGAGCTGTACTGCTCCCGGGAGTGATGCCCTGCATCAAGGGGCTGCAGCTGCCAGCAACTGGCACATTCCTACAGAACAGCAGCATCCAGTCTCGGAACACCTTGGAGGGAGGGAAACAAACCGTGTTCTCCTCTTGCAGGAGAAAATGGACACGTAAGCCTCCAGCACAAGCGAGTGACTTACCCATGGTACAGCAGCCGGGTCGGGGCCAGGAGAGCTGTGCCCGATGCCTCCATCAGGGAGGTCCCACCAGGACACCAGTGGAACCACACTGCTCTTGGCTGCAGCATGAGGAGAGCCTTGCACCACGGTGCCTGCTGCCATGTTCAGTGGGGAAGGTGTGGCAGAAGCCAGAGATGCTCAGAGCCAAGCCAGCCATAGCCTTGGTCTGCAGAGTTGAGGCCAGGTGCCCAAGGCCCACATCCCTCACAGGTGCCTCCTCAGCCTGGGTAACATTGTCACAGGATAGGCAGGCATTGTGCCCACAGAGAAACGACCTTCCTGCCCTGATCCCACCAGGTGAAATGGAGGCAGAGTCCTCCCACAGAGTCCTCCCATGCAGCTTGCCACTGAGCCTTCCGCTGAAATTAGAAATCCCCCCTGCAGGTTTCTGTCTGCAGGGATTTCAATGAGGCCAGCTGGGAGGGGCGAGGAGGAAACAGCCACGGGAATGGGGGGAGCCCAGGGACCAACCCTGCCCCTGAGCGATGCTCCCTGAAGCACCCGCTGCTATGCAGAGGGCCGGGCAGCAGAGCAGCACCGAGGATGCTCCAGGCAGCAGGGAGCATGCAGCCAGGCTCGGCGAAGACAAAGGCGAGGGAGACTGGGGAGGAAGAGAGCAGCTGAAAAGCTGAAAAGCAGCGTGAAGCTCCGAGACTGTCAAGGAAAGAGACAGAAAGGTCGGGAGCCTCCCCGGGGGCTTCGGGAGGAGCTGGATCTGCTGTGGCTGAGCAACAAAGGCGGAGGGCGGGACTGCTGGCACCGGGAGGCCGGCAGCGAGGAGGCCAGGAGAAACAGAGGGTCCCTGCCCCCTTTGTGGTGCGTCTCAAGCTGGATTCCACTTGAGAAGACACCCAGGACTTCAGCATGGAGCAGAGCTCCAGCCAGCCCCCCCGGCAGCTGATGCCCCCACCGACGCGGCTGGCTGCACCACACGGCGCCTGGCAGGGCAGGGCTGCTCGGTGACAATGGCCCCGCTGTCCCCGTGCTCCTTCAGAGAGGGGGGAGCTCTGCCACCAGTGATGGAGCTGCCTGGGGGAGGGCGGGGTGAAGTGCCGGCGGGGTGAGGCTGTGAGGCAGTGTGCTGGGATGCAGCAGGGCAGAGAGCAAACCGCACAGTGTCAGCAAACTGACCAGGAATCACATCCAAGGGAAAGAGAAGGGAGGAAGGCAAAGGGTCAGAAATTCAGGAACTGCACGTCACCTTTTCTCAAACACCTCATTTCCTGCACAAATCCTGTTACAAGGATTTGGGCTGGCCTGTTAGAAAGCAAGACCGTGATTGTTCCCTGAATACTGGCAAATGAGACAACACATCCCGACACGCAGCAATGCATCAGAATCCTGAGGGGCCCCTGTGCACACTGGGACCAGTTGTCTCCAGGGGCAGCAC
Source organism: Penelope pileata (assembly GCA_013396635.1). Taxonomy (NCBI): domain Eukaryota; kingdom Metazoa; phylum Chordata; class Aves; order Galliformes; family Cracidae; genus Penelope; species Penelope pileata. The sequence goes on along the minus strand of WBMW01001038.1, from coordinate 60,890 downwards.
CTCCACCACTGCAGAGTGCAGCCCCAGGGGTGCTGGCAGCCGAGGCAGGGAGCAGTGCCGACCGTCGCAGCAGCAGCAGCATCCGCACTGCCACAGAGGGTCGGAGCCTGCGCGATGCACAGCTCAGCGCAGCTTCAGCTAAGCCCTCCTCTTGGCGGGGATGGGGGAGGTTGCTAAGCAGCCAGGAGATGTGGCCGAGGGAGCTGAAGGAGATGCACTTTCCCTTCTGCGGGCATTGGTCCCAGGAGCCAACAGCAGCTCGGACAACGCTGCCAAGCCAACGAGCTCAGAGCCCAGAGCGTGGCCCTGCAGGACCTTCCTGAGCCTGGCTCCCAGCTCTGAGCAGCCACAAACAAAGGCTGAGCCCTCAGCTGGACCAAGCTGTCGGAGTCAGGAGAAGGGAAAAGGCAGCCAGGTCTGGTTTTATTCTCTCTGCATCAGATATGCTCCTTGGCTGGACCTGAAGCACAAGGCAGAGGAGCATCTCCAGATGGAGCCAGGGCAGCTGCTCCCCTGCCAGGGCTGCAGGGTCTGGCACAAGCAGCCAGGGGGATGAGCCTTGTCTGCTGGAGAAGAGGAGGGTGGAGAGGGGCTGTGGCTTCAGAAGTCCTCTAGCACGGTCAGCAGGAGCAGTAACATACAAAACACAAAGCTGCCCACTAGTCAGCCAAGGTGCAAGGCCTTCCAGCACCAACCAGGTGAGACCAGGAGAATACAGCTGCTTGCATTCTCCCCCACTTCCAAATCCTATTGTCACCATTTCCAGGGCCAACGGTAGCTAGAAAGAAGTCTGAGGTTTCTCCTGCCCATCCCATTCCCCTGCAGATGCCTGGGAGCGGCAGCCTGCAGCACACAGGAGAGGCTGCCCTTACCTCTGGGCATCCGGCTGGGAAATGGCGTTGACAACCGCCTCCACCGCTGTGTCGAAGAGCTCCGGGTCCTGCAGGGAGGTGAAAGCTGCTTGGATCAGGTTCTCGCAGTCCATCAGGGGGATCTCCAGCTGGACCCAGCTGGAGAAGCATTTCAACACCTTCTGCTTGATGAAGCCAGGGGAGTCCTGCTGCTGCAGCAGCTGCTCCAGCAAGGGGAAGACAGAGCCGCACTCCTGCGCCAGGACGCTGCGCACCTGGCCCTTGCGGTACTGGGGCAGGCGGCTGGTCTGGAACTCCTCGGGCAGCACCGTCAGCAGCTCCAGCAGCGCCAGGCACCGCGCCCGCCCGTCCACGTTGGAGTCCTCCGCCTGGAACATGCGCACCATGTCCGCCACGGCGCAGGGCCAGGCCTCCGGCATCATGCTGAGCGCCAGCGAGGCCAGCGCCACGCACAGCCTGGTCAGCACGATCTTGGAGCCGCCGGCGAAGCGCGTGATCTGCGTGAAGAGCTGCGTCTTGAGGCTCTCGTACTGGTCGGCCGGGATGTCGTTCCAGTAGCGGGAGATTTTGATGTGCAGGGCGCTGGCGCCGAAGTACTGGATCTCGGGCACCTTGTCCATGTTGAGGAGCAGCCAGCTGAAGTGCCACGCCTGCGGGGACACCTGCGCCTGCATCAGCCATTTCTGAGCCAAGTTCTTGTTCTCGATGTTGGGGTCGTAGTACAGCTGGTGGAGAGCCTGGAAGAAAGAGACAAGCACCTCAGAATGGCTGAGGAGCATGGCCCTGTCCTGTCCCCAGGGAACACGGGGGCAGCAGGACAGGGCACCCACCACCACCTCAGGGCCAGGCGCTGCCATTCCTGAGGGAAAAGATCCATTTGGAGCAGCAAGGACCCACAGACCTGTCCTCCCTTCCTTCCCACTCTGGAAACTTCTCTTCCCAAGTCATCTCATCCTCTCCCTCCCCGGGAGCAGACCTGCTGGCAGCTGCCATGGGGTGCCTGCACTAGGCCCAGCCCTGCAGCACAGCGATGGCGGCCCAGCCCAAGACAGCAGTGAGGCGGGCTGGGCCCTCCCTGCCCCCACCAGCACGAGTGGCGGTAGCACTGCTGCAGAAGTTTCCGCCTGTCAGGTTTTAGGCAGCCTTAGAAAACCACAGTCACTAAGCTCAGGGATTAATCTCTGCACCGAGTCCCTTTGAAGCGCTCTCAAGCCCGCCCAGCTACAGCTGAGCCGGGGAGCTGGCATCAGTCCTGCCCGGCCACCTGGGACAGTCTGCTCGCCCAGCTTCCCCGTACAGAGGAGGAGAACATCATTCACCTGCTCCCACAGGCTGTGAGAGATCTAGCTACAGCTCTGCAGGTCTGCATGCAAAGCCCTACACAGGCTGCAGGGCTTTCTTTGCAGAGGACCATCCCACAGCTCTTAAGGTTAATGGAGCAGGCAGGCTGGGCTCTGCAGCACGAAGGAGCGTGGTGCATGCTTGTGGCAGAAGAACATTCCTCTACACAGGTCCACAAAAACCAGGAAGAAGTGTCTCTGCCCAGCAGCACCGCCGCAGTACAGCATGGTCCCACCACGCTCCTCCAGCAGCAGGAGCTGGGGCCCAAGGGACACAAGTCGGGCAGAGCCACCATGGGGACACGGCCCAGCACAGGAACGGAGAAGTGGCCACACTCCATCTTCCAGCAGCGAGCTCTTCTGCCCGGCACAGCTTGCCACGTTTCAGATCACTGACTGCACATACCAGGAGCAGGGATGGCACTTGTCAGGCTACCATGCACCCGCCGCATCCCACTGTGAGCCTGGGATGGGTCCAGCAGGTGCAGAGGATTTTTGGTGGCCCCATCCTGGCTCCAGGTCTCAGATATCCTCCTCCTCCCCCCCTTGAAAGCTCTCTGAAATTCTTGTGTGGTTCTTGTACCCAGGAGAGGATTTAAGCCCTATTTTTAAGCATGCAGAGCTGGCAGCCCAGGGCACAAGAACACGCTTTCTAAGCGAGCGCTTGTACCTCATGCTGCTTCCCTGCACACGAGCAAAGAGCAGGACAAAATGGCAGAACGCTGCGAGAAGGCACTGCCTGGGACACCGTGTGAAATGCCTCTTTTAAAGACTTTGAGGAGGGGGGAAACGAGGATAACCTCTTTATGAGAAAGGAGGTTATGAAATACGCGGCAGGACAAGGGCAGCCAATGGACTGCAGAGGAGCAGCCTCTGTGCCACTGAAACAAGCACCCTGACACAGAAAGGTTTATCCTAGATAGGCAGGATGCGGGGAGAGAGAAATCTGTCCCAAGAAAGAAGCGGCCAAGATGAACATAAGAATTATCGACAGAAACCTTGCTCTGCTCTCAGTCACTTCGGCCTTTCTCCATTGCAGAACCACCCCCCCTCAAAGAAACAACTCACCTCACTGCTGAGCAGGAGCTGCAGACATGCCAACAGCTCAGGTGCTCCTGGGGCCAGGACCCCGGTCCCCACCTGCACATATGCCAGCGTCCTGCTCTGCCGCTGCAGACTGAGTCATCCTGCAGCAGGGCTCGGGCTCCGAACCATCCCCTCCTCTCACTTTGTCTTGTTTGCTCTCGTCACAGTTTGCTTCCTAGCTTCCTTCCACAAGAAGCCTCACAGAGAGCCTGCATCGGGAGGTGCACGCTGCAGACATGCCTCAGGAGTCTCCAGTTCAGCGTGAGGCCTGCACAGCCTGCAACGTGTTGGGTACAGATGATGGACCCGGCTTTCCATGCCACTTCCATCTCACCACACCTCACATCCCCCAGCTTTCAGGGTGCTGCTGAGCTTGGGGACGTCTCCAGCAGAGCTCCCAGGGATGAGCGCTGGAGCTGCTCAATACCTTCACAGTGAGCAGGGAGGGCGCATGGTGAGATGGCAAGGGCTGCTTACCTCACTCAGTTATTCAGATATCGAAGTAAAAGCTGACTGCAAAGAGTCATGCTGCAAGCATATATATATATTCTGTATATATCTGTATATGTACTCTGGAAAAACATCCCTGCTGGCTTTCTGGCTTCCTCCTCTCGGCCCCGAGCATCCTGACATGGACGGGAGCTGGTGCGGCAGCTCTGGCCTGAGCAGATGCCAGCTGGGAGGTACCCATACCCACTGCAGCACTCTGCACAGCACAGGAAAGCCCCTGGAGGACCTTCAAGGACAATACTGAAATGCTGACTGTCCCAACCTGGCTCAAAGCAGCAGATGAAACCTTTTGGAGAAGACTACGCCGCCTCCCTTGCCTTGTACCACGTACCATCCTCTGCCAGGGGCATGGGACAGGAGGCTGTGAGGCCATGAGCTCTGCAGGAGTGCACCTGAGCACACAGCACACACAGCAAGAAAAGGCAGAGGCCTCACTCTGCAGGCAGGCTTTGGCACCAGCTGCTGCCTGACTTTCACTCCAGACACCACTGTGCCAGCCAGCACGGTCGAGCCCGTAAGGAAGCACTGAAGATGATGAAGGGAACTCAGTGCCAGGAGGGAGAAGCAGAAGGCATGAGATTGGGCAGCGACAGCTCATAGGAAGGCTTTGTGCGTTCTGATTTAGAAGTGTGGCTGACACCAGCCCTGCCTCTTCTGCAATTAGACCTGTAACGTGAGACCTGGTAAACAGGCGGGCTGTCAGCTATGCCCTTTGGCCAGCAAACGAGCTCTCTCCAACATCATCTCTGCTCAGCTGAAAACAATTCAAGCTTGTTATTATGGGTCTTCCCTGCTCTAAAAAACTGTGGTCAGAGCCTTGCTGGGCTCCAGTTACCAGAATGCTGTCACCCCCTCGAGACGCTTGCCCACAGGGTCAGAGCTCCCAGCCTGGTCCCGCTGGGAGGCACAGAGGGGAGCAGCCCAGGATCACTACTGCCAAGCAAAGGCAATGGACATCAGCTCACACCATGGCACCAGCAGGGAAAAGGAGAGGCAGCAGCTGCTCCAAGCCTAGCACCAGTGCAGCTCCTGCAGAGCACAGATGCGATGATTTGTCCCCTGAGTGCAGAGTGCCTAATGAAGAGCAGCCCTGCCAGCTCGCCAGGGGCTGCTGTCCAGAGGTGCCGACAGCACCATGTGCAGGGTGACAGGAGCCCCACGCATTGAGCATGCTGCTGAGAGATGCTGCATCTCCAGGGGCTGCTTTGCAGCCAGCAGAGGTAACCAGGCAGGGAAGACAGCCCGTGCACACACATTCTGGTTCTGCTCCGTGCCCGGCACCTGCAGCTGAGGCCAGCAGCAGCAGCACAGCTCCTCAGGGGCAGCTCCTGGCCTCCCCCAGCTGCACCATGTCCTGCTGCAGCCTCGCGCCCTCCTTTCAGCCGAGCGCACGCTCGCTCCGGGCCTGCAGCAGCACAGCCATTACTCTGCCTCTGCCGAGCGCAGGGAGCTCAGCCCGCCTCCCCCCGCGCTCCGAAATGGCAGGGGAGCCCGAGCAGAAAGCAGCCGCCTGCCAAAGCACGGAGGAGAGCAGATGATAGGAAATAAAACCGTGCACGTTTCCCCTCCTGATAAACGTGCTGCTGCTTTGGCAGCAGGGCCATGTTGCAGCCCTGGAGCAGCTCTGCAGCCCCTGCTACTCTCCTGCTGCTCAGCAGCAGTCACCTCCTTGCAGGGAGCAGCATGGTCCCCGGCACAGACGGGCTGCAGGCGACATGGCAGCCCCAGGCTCACCCTGCTCTGTGCAAGCACCCCGGGGCAGCTGCCATCCCAGCAGCGGTGGGGTCCTGGGATCTACAAGAGCAATGGGTGAGCGGCACAAAAAGGAGACCTGGAGTGCTGAGCCCAGGATGAGCTGCAAGGATGACCCAGCAGTGCTGTCCATCACCTCTTGCTGCTTCTCATCACTGCAGGGAAGCAGCTCAGAAGCATTTGGAGGCTCCAGTCCCACCGATTCCCCCTGCACAAGAGGTCATTGCCAACCAGAGGCTCTCTGATGGTGCAGCAGAGCACAGGAGCCTGGCAAACACAACGCGCTGGTCTCTTGTCTGCCCACCATCATGACACAGGCAGGAACAAAGTGTTCAGCCAGGGGTGGTTCTGAGGGATCCTACTGTCTGCTTTAACGGCCAACAAGGTGACTCCTCGCTTCCTTCTCCAGCTCTGCAGGAACACTCTCCCGCAGCCCGTAACGCACCGTCACTGCTGCCCCATCACGCACACACGGGCTGCCCCTGAGGCACGCTGCAGCCAGCAGTGCACCAGGCAGGGGTTGCCATTCCCCCACCCCAGGCTGTCCATAACTCTCTTCACCAGGGGTCAGAAGACAAACAGCATCATTCTTCTGAAGCAACCAGATGTGCTTGTGTTTCTCCTCCCCGCTGTCCTGGGCTGAAGGCAGCCCTGGCAGCAGCCTGGTGCCTCACTCAGCCACAAGCAGCCACCAGAGCCAGCCCTGGGCACAGCGGCAGTGACACCGGCTCCGTGCCACCTCCTGTCCTGCCAGAGACACCGCGTGCTCATCAGGCACCTCCAGAGAGGGGAAGGCAATCCGGAAGGCTCGGAGATGCCAGAACGCTGATGTGCTAGGGAGATGGCAGGGGTATCATGGGCACCCAGAGGAGAGACTGCTATTGGGAAATTTCCCCCAAAAGGGGATCCTGCAGGTTTGGCTGCACTGACATCAGACAAAGATGGGGGGTGACCCAATGGGTGGTGATCCAATGGAGAGCAAATCACAAGGCACAAGCCCTGCAGCACGGCCTCCCCCACTCCTCTGACACCAATAGGGACAGCAGAGACCGAGTGCCCACCCTGAGCTCAGGCTGCAGCAGATCGACATGGCAAGGATGCTCCCCAGCCACGGAGGCACCCAGAGCCCTGCCCAGCAGGCACCCCACAGCACCTGCCCAGCTCACTGCATAAAAAATAACACAGGGGTACAGATGGGTCTTCCAAGCACATGAACCCTCTCCTGTGAAGCCATCAGGAGAGCATCACAAGGCAGAGAGCTCCCTGGGTATGACAGCCACGCACGGCGGATGCCATGCACAGGGTGGTACCCACTGTGGGGACCTGGGGATGCTCTGACCTTTGCCATAAGAGCTCCCGCACCTTTCCTCGCTCTGCTCCCAGCACTGACTCAGCGCCAGGCTGAGCCCTGCCTTGAACAGCACTCGGCGTTATTAATAGAGCCGCACACAGCATCTGAGAGGCAGAGAGGCCCAGGCTGGTGGAACATCATTGATTTGTGAGTACCACCTCTGACAGCACAGCTCTGCCCACCGCCCTCCCAGCCCCCCGCAGGAGCCCAGTGCTGCTGGATCCGCACCAGAGCTGCCCCGCTCCGTGCTGACACAGTGCCCTGAGCTCCTTCTGCTCCATCCCCAGCCCACGCTGCCCCCCCTGCAGCCCACAGTTGCAGCTCCTGGGGATGTCAACCGCAATGGCAAAGCCCGTGAGCACGACAGCTCGGGTGTGGGGGGGGGGAGGGGACGAGCATCCCAGAGGGCACATCTGCCTCCTCCCAGGCACTGGGAGAGAAGCGCAGGGTGGGGAGGGCACAGCCCACTCCAGGCTGCCGCCGGGCACTGCCACCCTCCCAGAGCTGCAGACAAAGGAGTGTTGGTGAAGCAGAGGGCGGTTGGGGGTGAAGCCGTCCCGCAGCCCTGGGCCGCAGGAGGATGCGTTATGGCAGCACTCTGCAGCACGGGGTTAATCCTCAGGGCCGTGCTCTGTCTCAGTGCCACTGGCGGGGGTGGGCTGTGTCACCGTGGCCACAAAGGGAACCGGTGCCGGTTACAGACCGCTGTGCCCCCTCCCAGGGCAGGCAGCAGCAGTGCCCATCGCCGCGGCCGGCAGCTCGGCCCGATCACAGCCAGGAGACAGGGGGCCGCTGGGATGCCCGCGGGCTGCTGGGGACCGCGATGTCCAACGTCGATCGGACGGCGGCTGCGGGATGCAGCTCCCGGGTCGCCTCCATCACCCCCGGCACCGCCCGCGGGATCGGCCCCGCCCGGACCCGGGCTCAGCCCCGTGCCACCCCCGGGGCCGTCCCCGCATCCCCGATCGCAGCGGTCACGGCTGCACCGCGCAGCACCGGGAGAGCCCCGCGCCCCACCGGGAGCAGCGGGGCGGCACGGAGGCGGCTCCGGGAAGGCACCGCGGGGCCTTCTGCCCTCCGCGGGCGCAGCGCCCGCCCCGCCCGGTGGGGACGCTGCCGATGCTCAGCGCGAAGCGACGGCGCGCCCCAGAGGATGCTCCCCGCACCCCCCGCTGCCATTTCTGCCTCATCATCNCGGTAGTCCCGGCCCCGGGCACCGCGCGGTGCTGCGGGCTCGGCCGTATCGCTTTATTGCTCCGGGAAAAGGCGGCTGTACAAAAATAGAGTTTATCCTCAGATTTTTACAAATAATAGAAAACAAACAAACAAACAAAAATCCGGCAACGACAAAAGAAAAAACCCCCCGGTGGGTGCAGGGGGAGCCCGGGGCTGGGGCACCGCTGGCATCACATCGGCGCTGGGGTTAAATGCCACCCGGCCCCCCCGCGGGCCCACAGTCATAAATAGGAGCTGCCGCTCAGAACAATAAATAAATAACTTAAGAGTAATAAATAGTTGAGTGCCGCAGGACTGCGGGCACCCCAATGCCACCGACCCCCAGCACCGAGCAGGGGCACTGTGCCCCACCCAGCGCTGTGCTTTGGCCCCTGTCCTCGGGGACATCCCCTGGGTGTCCCCGCCGCCTCCAGCACTGGGGAGCCGCAATCTGCTGCCGGGGATGCTCCATCCCCTCCGTCCTCTGTCATGGGCCGGTGGCTCCGCTTGGCACTGCGTGCTGGGGGCTTGGCTGCTGCCCCCCCGTTGGGACAGTGTCCCGTCGGTCCCTCGTGGGGGCCTTCTGCCTCCCTCCGGGCCAGGTGCGTGGAGCCGGGGCCGTGCCGGCGGCCCCCCCTCAACCGATGCAGCTGCACTCGGCTGCCGAGAGCTTCTCCACCGTCTGCCACGTGTTCTGCACGTCCATGAAGGACACGGCCTCGTAGCGCGTGGGCCGGCAGCAGGGGTGGCTGAGCACACGCTCCTGCGGCCCCGGCACGACGAGCTTCTGCCGCAGCAGGCTGCCCAGCGTCAGGTCGTAGTTGCTGCGCGCCCGGTGGCAGGAGCCACTGCAGTACTTGAAGAGCACGATCTCGTCCGAGTTGAAGCCCAGGCCCAGGTCGCGCACCTTCACCATCAGGTTGCGGATGTGGCAGTTGCGCCCGCGGGCGCCACGCTGGGCTTTGCGCTGTCCCTTCTTGGCTTTGCCGGTGCCCGGCGGCGAGCGCTCGGCGCGCAGCAGGAGATCCTCTGCCAGCTCCGTGCTGCCCGGGGCTCCCGTCGTCACATTGTCACCTAGGGGCCAGCAGGACAGCACCGTCAGCCCCTCCTCCCTGCACCATTGCACCCATCCCCAGCGGTGAGCTGCCCCTGGCCAAACCCTGCTGCGCTCACCCTGCCCAGCCCAGGCATCCTACACGTGTCACCGTCCCCCAGCCCCAGGGTGACACCCCAACACGCACCGTGCAGCTGGCTCCAGGCCAGCGGCCCCTCCACACCATCCTCCGCGCTGGTGGCTGTGCCCCGTGGCGTGGGGGCCGCCTCCATGGTCTCATTGCAGTGCGGCATTCGCAGGGCGCCTGCCGCCAGCCCGGCCAGCAGCGACAGGATGGCCAGGACCCCCCACAGCGTCCCCTCCTGCAACACAGCACCGTGTGGCACAGTGAGCCCCGGCCTCAGGGATGGGGACAGGGATGGGGGGTTGCAGACATTGGGGCAGCCAGGCCTGCACTCACCTTGGGCTGTGGATGCGTGCTGGGTCCTGCAGGTCTTGGCTCCGCTGGCCCCACTCGCTGCTCCATGCTGGCTGCAGGCAGAGGTGTGAGTCAGTGCCTGTGCTGCGGGGATGGGGGGGTGCCCATGGCCAGCACTGGCAGCACCCGTCCCTGCCCGCCCTGATCCCAGTAGCACCCGGAGAGGCCATGGAGCTGCCCAGCAGCTGGCATATCTCTGCCTCCCAAGCGTGCCATCCCCTCCCTCACCTCCAGTGCCCTACAGTGTCCCCTCCTTGCACGGCCACACGCCCCTGCACCCCTCCCCAGGGATGCTGGCAGAAAGGACGGGGCAGGAGTGGCGCGGGATGCCAGGCTGTGCCGTACGGCAGCGGCTGGGAGTGCCGTGGGGGGGGCCCTTTCCCATGGCCCTTCCCTGGGAATGTTTTTCTTGCTGGCAGTGGGAGCCTGACCTTGGCAACTCCATATCCATTAGTGCAGGGTCCCCTGGTGCAGCCACCCGCCTGGCCCCGCGGGCTCCCCAGCTTGCTGCTGGGCACTGGGGCGCAGATGGGCCCACTGGGCTGCCAGGAGGGGACAGGCACAGCCCACGGGGACCCCAGTGCCACCACCCAGTGCCCACTCCTCCACCAGCCAGGGGAATTCACCCCGGGGACCCGCAGGTGGTGCAGGCAGCTCCCAGGACAGAGCTGTCCCCTTGGAGCTCGGTGGCATCCCGCAGTGGGACATTCCCCACGGCTTCACCCCGGCACATGGCAGAGCTCTGCGGGGGAGCGGCGCTGGGACAGGCCGTGCTGCTGCCCAGAGGGTGCGGGGAGCAGCCGGGGCCGCGCTGCGAGGGGGATGCACAACCCCAGAGCCCCGCACCTCGGGGGATGCTCACCGGGCTCCACGCCCGACTGCTGCCCTCGCTGCCGCGCTGCACGGGGGGCACCGTCGGGCCCACGAACGCGGTCTGAGGGCCACGCACCGGGCGGGGTGCGGGCAGGTCTGGCACCAGACCCCGGCACCGCCGGAGCCCGGCCGAGCACGACCCGCGCTGCACGTCGCTCCCAGGGCGGCCGTGGCCCCGCGCCAGCCGCCGCCGCCAGGTCATGGTTTTCCCAGGCCGGCACCCCCGGAGGGGCCGGGAGAGGGTCCCGCGGCTGGGCCGGGAAGAACCGGGCCCCCTGTCCCGCTCCCGCCGCCCCGACGCGGCCCCTCGGCCCCAGCGGCGCNCGGGGGGAGCACGGGCGGGGCTGAGCCGAGCTGCGGGGCACCCCGCGGGGATGGCGGCCCCGCTCCCGGACGGAGTCCGGGTGGGATCTGCCCCCGCCACGGCCGGGAGAGCCCC
>WBMW01001038.1:0-48977 GCA_013396635.1 Penelope pileata | reverse complement strand
GGACCGTCCCACGCACCCGAGCCGCCCCGGGCCGCTATCGCTCGCGTCGGGCATCGCCGGAGGAGGAGTCCGCCCTCCCCGCCCGCATCCCCGCCCCGGGCCCTCACCTCCGCGCCGCGCTCCGCCGGGGCCGCCGCGGGCGCGGGGTACATGGGGCGGCCGGGAGCCGCGCCGAGCCCTGCGAGTCCTACGTCACCGCCCGGGGCCCTCCGCGTCCGTCCCGGGGCTCTCGAGTGCTCCTTGCGAACGTGCCAAATCCCAGGGCCGCCTCCGCTCGGCCCCGCTTCGCACGTGCTCCCCTGGACGGAGCCGCGGCTCGGCCCGGCGGAGCCCCCCGGCAGCGCGGCCCCGTCTGCTCGGATCATCCCGCTGCGGGCTGGCAGCTCCGCGGCATCACTGCCGGGCAGCTGCTGGGCACCGGGCCGCTGCGCTGTCCCCGCTGCTGTCCCGGGGCCTGGCTGAGCTCTCCCGGCCGCTTTGGGGCACGGGAGCGTCCCCGCGGTGGGGACAGGGATGGGGGCAGGGGGACGGGGATGGCCGCCTGGAAACCGTCCCCGCAGGTGGCACGCTGTGCCCCGGGTTTCCTGGCCATGGCTACAGCGGGGGAGATGGCCATGATGTGCCCAGCATGATGGTGGGCAGGGGCATGGCACGGGCTGTCCGGGGGACCCATATGGCATCCCCAGTGACGGGGTGGCAGTGGTGGCGCTTCCCAGCGCCGTGCCCAAATCCTGTCTGCTGGACTGTGTCCCCATGTCCCCCTCCTGGTGTGATGGCCATCCCCACGGGTGCCACCCGTACGTGAGGCAGGATGGGGCTACGTGACACGGCGTGACAAAACACATGTGGGGGAGAGCTGTGACGCAGATGGAGTGGCTGCTTGCATCGCTCCCCTCTCGGTGGTGACGTGGCTGCTCCAGGGACATCTGCTCCCAGCCCTGCGCGTCTGCTTCTGCCACCTCGGTGTCCCCGCGTGCCCTGGACCCGGGCGGTGCTCCGGGGGACACCTGGGGCTGGTGGCAGCAGTGTCTCTGCTTCTACAGGGCCAGGGAGGGGAGAGTGGGAAGGAGCAGTATGGGCAGCTCCAGCAGCCCCTCTGCATGGGACCTGTACCCTGCAGCCCCACAGCATCCCACCGGGCAGCAAGCCCATGCCTGGCAGACCTGTCACCCACTTGGAAGCGGCCACCCCCAGCAATGCCACCATCCCTGACTCGTGCCACAGCTCTGGGAGCTCCCCAGTGCCGCCAGGGTGAGCAGCAGGGTGACAGCCTCCCTGCAGGAGCTGGCAGGTGTCAGAGGCAGTCACAAGATCAGCCCCAGCTTCCTAACCCACTCCCTGCCTGGATGTGGCTGGACACTGCCTTCCCCGGGCAGGAGCCAAGCCCGCAGGCGGAGGAGGCGCAGCCTGGGCAGGGGAATCCCTCTGCCTGCCACGGGCTGCAGAAGAAAGAGGCCAGCAAAGCTCGTTTGATAGCTTTATTGCTTCTGTGATATGACTGAATCGATGTGACATAAGCCAGCTTGGAGGAGCCTGCAAGACTCCCACCCTCCCTGCCTACAGGGGAAATTAAAAAAAAACAAAACAAACAAAAAAAAAAACGGCAGAAACTAAAACTAATTTTAAAAACTGCATCCCAGCCTGGCACAGCACTGGTAAGCCTGCCGGCACCTGGAGGAGCTGGGGATGGCCGTGCCACTACAGCCCTGCACCACGCTCACACCAACCGCAGGCTCCTGGAAGCTCTTCCTGTCCCCATTCCCACCTGTCCCCAGCTGCCCACCCCAGCCTGGTCCCATCCCTGCTTGGGCCAGCCCTGTCCTGATGCCTTCCTCATCTTCCTCCCAGGATGAAGGAGAGGCTGGGACTGGAAGGAGGCTGGGCTGCAGCAGCTCCCTCATGGCCTCATGCTGTGCAGCAGGGCTGCCTCCATTGGGCACACGTGAGCTCGAGGCCATGGGACAGCCAACCCTGAGCGGGGTGAGGCTGATGCCAGAGGCTGCAGCCCCCCTGCTCTCCCCCTGTGCCAGCAGCAATGCCACACTGCTGGAAGCACTCCTGCTGGCACAGAGCTGCCCCAGCCCCCAGCTCCCCACGTGTCCCCAGCCGCTGTCCAGGCGGGTTCCCTGCCACCCCGATGGCCTTTCCACAAAGCAGCACGTCAGGCAACCCCGCTCTATATTTAGGCAGTGGAGAATTCCCCTGGGCTCTCCTTTTCGAGCCGAGAAAGGTGAGTCATGGCGAGGGAGAGGCCGAGACTCGCATCCGTCCCACTGACCCTGCCCTGACCCGCGTGCACTGCTGCGAGCTGGCAGGACTGCAGCGTTTTGGAGGGCGGGAGGTGGCTGCAGGTGCACACGAGGAAACAGCCAAGGGAGCAGCTGTCAGGAGCAAAACCCAGCGCTGTGAGCTGCCCTGGGGCCAGGGCACACACCAGCGTTGCCCCCAGGGCCTGGCCAGGGGATGCTCCAGGAACGTGCTGATCCCACCAGTGTCCCTGCTGAGAGCCCCGGGTCAAATGGGACAGTGAGGCAGAGGGGAGCCACAGTCCCCCAGCACCTCCATCTCCACTCGTGCAGGTGACCACAGTCGCCCTGGGCCATGCACCAGGCTCCTGAGCCCCTCTGCCTGGAGACCCCACCGAGGTGCAGGGAAAGGCCTGGGGTCACCTCCCCAGTCAGCAGGGACAGCTTCCCATCAGGACCCGTCCCTGACTGTGGTGGGGAGGAGCTGGGATGCCAGGGAGAGCAGAGCAGGCGCCACGCTTCCTCCACGGGTCTGGAGCCAGTGAGCTGGAAGGTAACGGTGCCCTGCAGGTTTGTAGTGCTCAATAAAACTGACTGCATTGAACTGCTGCTATCACATCTCCACGGGGGAGCTCCCTGCACAGCTCCGCTGGGGGGTGGTGAGGAGCTCAGCACTGACACCGAAGGCTCTCTAACCTCTTCCTCCTGGCCGCAGCTCTCTGCATCTCAGCTCCCTGCAGCACGTTGATGGGGCCCATCACCACCCTGGGGCTCCCACGGCAGCAGCTCCAGCCCAGCACCCCCACTGCTGCCGTGGCAGAGCCTCCCAGGAGCCACAGCCCCTGCAAGCCAGCAAGAGCAGCACAGGGGGACCACGCGAGCCCTGCTCTGAGCATCCACTGTCCACGTTCTCCCTTCAGCTCAGAGCAAGGCAGGCTGCAGTCCCTGGACTATGCTGCGGCACCACGACCCAGCCAGCATCCCTGCAGGGTCACCCTCCACCTACCCCAGCGGTGGCCCTGGCACAGGGACGTGGCTCAGAGGGTGTTCTGTGTGGGCACAGCCCGGGCTGCTACAGGCTTGGAGGGTGTGGGGACTGATTCCCACCTGATTTCCCCAGGCAATCCCCCTTCTGCCCATGCTCTCCAGGTGGACAAGACCATCCCGCTGCCCTCACACTCAGCCATGTCGCTCAGTTTATTCCAGCTCCTCTGAAATACGTATACAAATCAAATGTGCAAATACTGCATCTCGGGACCAAGACAGCAAAGGAAGGGACGTGCTCCTGAGAGCAGGAGGAGCAGCAGTGCTAGAGCAGCACGGGAGGAGCCTGGAAATGAAGAGAGCAGGGGCCAAGCAGAAGGCGAGGGTTCCCAGCAGGCCCCAAACGTGCCAGCAGGCTCCGTCATTGCTGAGGTCACAAGTCACTTAAATAGGGAACACGATCGAGTCTGGAACGTAAAACATCTTCAGTGGCCTGCTCTTCAACTGCAGAGCTTCAGATCCCCACGCAGCATCTGACCTCCTTCCAAAAAACGAACTGCTCCTCTCCTCGCAAAACTAAAGCGAGATGCTGTCCAGAAATGGTGACACCCATCTGCACGGACTCCAGGAGGGCTCTGCGTGGCAGGCATGAACTTGACAGCCTCGAGCACGACGAGGTGGGCTCCTCAGTGCTGGGACAGGCAGGGCAATGGCGAGGGTCTGCTGCAGGCAGAGAGCCACCAGCTCCCTGCTCCACGTCAGGGTCAGGGCAGGGCAAATGGCCATGGAGAACGCAGCCAAGTAAGTGGCTGCTGCTGCTGCTTCTACGCAGGAAGCAAGGAAGAGTGCAGAAAAACAAACCCATGCTCATCTCCAACGAGAAGCTCCAAGAGGAGAACAAGGGAAAGGCGTTCTCCCTTTAAATTATAGCAGCACCGACAACACTGAAGTTTTGGACGGATTTGTTTTCCTGGGGAAAGGTTTGGGGCCGGTGGCAATGCAGACAGAGTGTGGAGAGGCTGAGCTGTTGGCAGGGCTGTGCACAAGCAGGCTTGGCTTTGCACCTTGATATTTCTAGTGTGATTCTAGCAGAGTTTCTTTTAAAAAATAATACTTTGTACATTCAGGCATTGCCACCTCGGGGCAGCGTCACCTCCCATTTGGCACAAATCGTTTTATTCACAAACCTTTCTTCTCTCTCCTGAGTCTTTCCTGTCTCATTCTGGACGCAGAAGATCTGTCTGCGATGCAGAGTTCAAGAACTGCCCGCCTGGCCCCTCGCCTGCCTCCTGCCAGCCCTAGGACTGGCGGCAGCAGATGCAGCCCTCCTGCAGACTGGCGATGCGAGAGGGCCTTCCTAGAGCACCTGGGCATCTCTGTGTGTCTCCAGTGAAGTGGGATTCTTGTGGGGGGCTGCCAGTGCCTGCTCCCAGAGCTGCAGCGTGAGTCTTCCTCTCCTCCCTCGGAGGCGGTGGCTGCAGCCACTCAGATCCCACTGGTCAGGTCAGTGATGACTCGTGCTTTCACCAGCTTCCGCAGGAACTCCTTCTCCCGTTGGATGTTGTGCGTCCAGGACTGGAAGGAAATGGGAAAGACAGAGGTCAGCAGCTCTCCTGGCCGAGCGTGCTCCCGCACCCTGTGTTCATGGGAGGCTCCAGGGCAGTGGGTTCTGCCAAGGAGACAGATCTGATGCCATCAGAAGAGCCCTTGCAGACCAAGGACCTTCTCTTCTCTAAAGCAGATACAGCCAACTCGTGTATCTGAGGCAGGTCTCCCCATAGCTTGAGTGAACTCTTTTGACATGGTGAGATCTGGGCATCCCAGATACCTTCACCTTGGGCAGACAGTTATGGTGCCTTCCCAAGCCCCCCCACACCAACAGATGTCCAACAGCAGAGCATTAACACTGGTCTGCACGTGGAGGAACAGAGATGGCATAAAACACAGTGTGGGGACACATTACACCAACCTACAGCTCCCTGCCCTGGGAGCTCTGGGGAACACAGGGGCTGCTGCCATTTCCCAGGGTGCTTGGACCACCCAGGGCAGTGCAGGAGTCAGGTGAGAACAGCAATAAGGTCCCTGCAGGTCAGGCAGTTTGCTCATCCTGAAGCACCAAGGATTTGCTGGCTTGAGCTCAGGGAGTCTCCTGGCGCCACGTGCTCCTCAGCACTGGGTTTCTGCAGCAGAGCAGCAGCCCCTCGCCACAAAACCCGCCTCGCTGAGGGCAGCCCCTGCCTCCCAGCCCTAACAACAGGAAATCGCATGCTAAAGGTTACACTAATACCACGCGGAGGGTGAAATGGTCACATCTCCAGCCAGGCGCTACGGAGCAGTGATTGCTATAGCTGTTGGCAGCCCACCCAGATGTGATCCCTGCAGTGATTTAGCAGCGATCACAGCATCTGCCATCACCCCGCTGCGCTGGTACTGTTACAGCACTTAATGAAAGCAGTGAGCAATTTGTCCCCTGGGGAGACAAAGAGCAGGGAAAAGCAACTTTCCCCAAAGTCTCCTGCTGAGACAGGAATTCCAGGGAAGGAATCCATGTCTCCAGCACAGTGCTCTGGGCAGCAGGTAGTATTGGCTCTAAGTAAGATCTGGGATAAAATCCCTCCAGGAGAGCCTCTCAGAAGTGGCCTCAACCAGCAAAGCAGCAGCAAAACGAGTCCTCTGAGGGCACTTCATCACAGGTATCCATATCCAGTTCGGAGCCAATGGCCAGACCATGGGCACCTTCCTGTGGAGCCCTGGCTGCAGCCCCACACACAGTGTGCCCAGGGCTGTCCTGCCACCTGTGGGTGACCTGTCCTGTCCAGGGAAAGCAGCTCTCAGCCACTGCTGCTGCCGTGGCACTAGCAGCCCTGGTGAGTGCAGCAGGTGCCAGGGACTGAAGGTCAGAACCCCCAGCACAGTCTGGAAATACCTCTCCTCCTGCTGCTCTGCCTTTACGCTTCTGTCCCCTCACTGCGTAGGATTTACGGCAGTTAAAGTTGCTCAGAGAAGTTCAGGCAGGTCTTATCTTGTAACCTGTGCTCAGAAGAAGCTTCTGACTTCTCTGCTTCCAGGGACACTGCTTAGTGAACACTGCAAGGGTGCACCAGCGCAGGTAACCACAGGGCCATGCTGCAGCTCCTTGGAACTCTGATGGGGCAGAAGATCCCCTCTCTAAACTGAAAGGACAATGTTGAGAAATAACTCAGTGGTTGGCTTCTGCTCACATAAAAGCAGAAACTGAAAACTGGCACTGGGAAGAAGCTGGCTAAGAAAAATAAGAAGCATGAACTTTACCAAGCAGCCCTGAGAGCGGCGGTGGTGCAGAGCAGAGGGAGCTGTGAGCACAGGGCTGCATGCACTGCCACCGGCAGCAGAGAGCTGGGATCCCTGGTGTGCTGGAGGCATTGCCACGTGTGGCACGTCAGCCAGGGGCTCGTGTGCAGCCCTCGCCACGCAGCAGCGCCTGCACTGATTGCACAGCCCCTTGCTACGAGCACACGGCTCCGGCAGAGGCAGCCAAGTGTGCGTGTGCTGCTGCCAACGCGCAGCGAGTGGCTGTCTGCTGGCACGGGGGCTGTGCTCTGAGCGCCTTGTCTTAAAGCATTCACTCGCATCTGGCTAGGTTCAAAGCCTACCTGGAGCATGAGGGAGCCCAACTGTGCCTGAATGTCATAGCACAAGCTGATCCCTCCTTCATGTCTTTCTGCCTCACCAAGCAGTGGGAGAAGCCAATTGGTGTCACCCAACGTGACCTCCTTGCATCCCTAGGTACGGAGGGTAAGTAGGGCAGCAGCCACTTCTAAGCAAACTTAAACCACTTCAAATGTCAGCTTGGGCCACAAGCAAGGAGCAATCCGCCCGTTTGGAAGGCACAAATGGAGCAGGAATTTAAGCACAAGAGGTGGATGATAAACCTTTGGGTGAATTGCACTCTCTCGCACCAGGGTGAGGTCTGGCTCCTGCACTGCACACAAGGCCTCTGGCTGCTCAGCATGAAGGCTGCTCTGTACCCTAACCACTGCCACAAGCTCCTTTCCAAGCAGAAAGCCACATGTAAGGGACATTCAGCCTCCCACTTGGTCCAGGGATCTTACTGATGTCTGCAGCAGCACTCTCAGATGCTTGTGGTTGAATCTAAGACCACAGAGGCAGAGAACAGGCTTCTGTCCCCCGCAAAGAGCATGGGCAGAGCTCTCGGTGTGGTGCTGCTGCACCCGACAGCACCATGGGCAGGAGGGATGAGGCATGTCTTCAACACCAGCTCAGGTTACTGATTACAGGAGAGGGACTCACCCCACTGACAGACAGAGCTAATCAGGCAAAGGAGACTGCATTCCAGCGCCAGCGGCCACAGGCGGGGGGGAAATCCGGAGCAAATTTTTCAAAACTGCCAGAGAGAGGCAGGCACCTCGCTCCCATCGCCACCGATAGGGGAAAGGCAGCAAAATGCACTATAAAACCTGCCTGGGAATCCTGCAGACACAGAGAGATTCTGGTCCATGTCCATGCTGCACGCCACTCGGTGCAAAGAACCGTGGCATGGTGCTGCCAGCAGGGCTGGGCAGGCAGGAGGGCTGGGGGTCTCACAGGAGCCAGCCCTCAGCATGCACGGGTCTGCTTTGGGGCCAGGACCATGCTACAGCTGTCATAAGAGAAGTTCTCTGCATCACACCAGGTATTTGCAACCACTTGTGGGCAGGATGAGGTGCTCATGTTTACAGGTGAATTGTTCTGGCCATGTTTCAGCTGATGCATGTCCTGAGCTGCAGCAGGGCGGTAAGGGACAGGCGATGCTTTGGCCACCCATGGCCCCACAGAGAGGGCAGCGCTGGCAGAGTGCATATTTTGACATTTAGAGCAGAGCACTGTGAGCAGGATCCACACCTGGAGGAGGATTACATGAAGTGGCTGCAGTGCCGGTGGTTTATTCCTGATAGCATTGCTGCAAAGAAACTGTTTTTTTTTTTCTGCCCTTGAATCCTGGATGTGCTTTGGCTGTCCTGGCAAGATGCTCACTGTCCCTTCTGATTGCCTTGTCCCTCTGAGCCGCCGCTGCCTCATTTCCTATTCCTGTATTCTCAAAGCCCTTGCCATAAGTCCTGAAGCCACACCTCAGCATCACAAGCAGCAGACTCCAGCTATTCCCTTGTGAATCTGTGCCTCCAGAGCCCTTGTTATTTGGAGACCAGGCTGGGATTTCCTTTGCTTCGGGTCTGTCTCTGATGAGTGGATGCTTGCTCTTTTCTGTGGCGACAGCAGCAGCAGGAGGAGAGCTGCTCTGCAGGCACACACACTGTTAGGGCTGTCTGTTGCACAGGGTTGCAATGGGGCTGATGTATGACTGTTTGGTCACAGTCATTAGATCCAAATCTATCATCAGTTAAAGCTACCTTTCAGGACTATGCAAATGCAGCAGCCCCAGAACAACAACTTTTTTCTTGATGATTCCACAAGGAAGCACAAAACATCCTCTGTCCCTCCAAGAGAAGCCAAGCAGAATATTTTTAGACTAAGAAAATGTCTCAGGAACTAACCCACCAGGAAGGTAAGCTTGCCATCTGTAATCAATTACGACTAGGGCTACGGCTCGGCTTCAGAGCATGTCTTATCAGATAAGTTGCAATACCATAAAACACAGTAAGATTAAATAAGAGAAAGTGAAGTCAACATGGAATGCATTCAGGAAAAAGAGCAGGTTGTAAAGTCAGAGGTTTCTCAGTTCTGTTACATCCTCCATATTGCTGCAAGTCGGCACTATTTCCCCCTGAAAGCTGCACAGAAGCCACAGCAGCAGCAAGAAGTGGTCCTTCACTGGCAGCATCGCTTGCCCAGACAGCTCAGTTTCCAGCCTCCACTGCTGCTAATTTATCTCTACCTTAAACCTTCATTGCCTTCTCTCTAGAATTGCTCATTTTTCATGCTTCTGCCTTGCTCCCACGCTTGGCGAAGTGGCCATGCACACCTGTGGCTTACGGCCAGCCCCAAGCCACACTCTTTCAGCCCTTACTTATTCTTGATACATACACAGAGAACAATTGAGTCTCTTCTCAACTGCCATTCTACCAAGCTAAACAAGCTATGTCTTCCTTTTCTTCTATCAAAACAGGCTGTCCATTTCCCCTAGGAAAACTGGGAAAATTCTCAGAATTTAGTTGCTCCCTCTGTCCCTATTTACTGAGTTCACTTCTGAACCAGAAAAAGGGCTCCTCACTGCCTTGTGCAGAGGCAGTTCTCTCCCTTTCTAAAAGTCCTTTCCTTGAGTCTTCCCAGAGCTGCATCTGTCTTTTTTCTACAGCAACAGCCTCACATCCTGAATTATCCTGTGATTTATTAGTATGTATCTAAGTACTTCCCTCCTCTGTCATCTCATTGCCAAATAATGCTTTCCCAACTTACAATCAAAATTTCTGTTATTGTCCCAAACTGAATGACCCTCCATTCATACTACTACGTTTCATCCCATCCAGTTTACTCCTGTTCTTAAGGTGATCATGGTCTTCCTGGATGATCTCTTCATTCTCTTTGTATTGACCACACCTGGTTTTGTATCATCACAAATTCCACTTGCACACCACTGCCTTCTGTGCCAAAAATCATTAATGCAAACACCAAACATGACCTCCTCTGGGGGAACTCCCAGCCTCCCATTCAGTGCTGCTCTTTGTTTTCTCCTTTACAGAGACTATTCACATACAGGTGTTGCACCAAACCGTAGCTTCTGAAGCTTAACTAATAATATCTCACATGGCACAGTTTCACACGCTTAACTGAACTTCAAATGACTGATCTACTACACTTCCTCCGTCCCTTGAATGACTTTTTTTTTTTTAAATCAAATGAAGATATTAAATTAGTTTTTATAACCTGCTTTTGGTAAATCCATGTTGTGTTTGCTTTCAGGATCCAATTATTCTTTCATTTACACTTTGCTCTGAAGTTCTGCATAGTACCTCTGAGGTCAGATTAAGAGTCTGAATTTGACAGGATTCTTTTCCTTGCCTCACTCCCATCCCCCCCCCAAAAGAAAGGAAATAGAGGTATTATGTCCACTATAATCTAATCCCGTGGAACCACGTGTAACCTGATAGATTTATTAAAGACCTTTTCCTCTGGACTTACAACTTAATTGGCTCAACAGTGCAGGGTTTGGATGGAGATCTCTCAGGCTTCCACACTCAGAGCATTACCTCTAACAGCTTCTGCCTTTCACTGCTGACCCAGTCATTTTCTGTTTCTATGAACTTCTCACCATAAGTCACCCTTTCCCTCACATTCACCACATCACCCTTATAGAGGTAACGCATTCATTCACACAGTGCCTGCTTAGGCTCTTTAATCCCTGTGCCTTCCGCTGCCTTCACCTCCCTGGATGCCACAGCCCTCACAATTCTTTCCTTGTTTCCATATAATTTTCCTTTGCAAGATCTAATTCAGCCTGACTTTGGCTGGTTTCCACTTTATCACTCTCCTCTCTGTCCAACAGGGTGAAGTCCCCTCTCTGCCTGATGCCTTCTCCCAACACTCCTCCAAAGCAGTTATTTACTAAGTTGTATCTCAAGCCTTTTCATATCAGCTCTCCCTTTGCTACAAACATGATTTGCAGACCACTTTTGCACTTATGGAGAGGAAAAAAAAAGATTTCAAGTTCCCTCCACAACAAATACTTGAGCTGTTTGGTGCATCTTCTTTTGATAGCCAGATCTCCTAGGTCTAATCAGAGAGATCTGCATGTGCACAAGGTCAGAGCCTGCACACATCTTCGATGGCTTTGATGTACACCCGTGGCTGCGACTCCTGGCAGTACCCAGCAGCATCACAGAGGGCTGTGTTTGATGCTGGGGTCAGCAGCTGGGCTCTAACACACCCCTGTGGATCTTTTACTGTCTTCTCATGCAGAGATCTTCACCAAAACTTAATTCTGTTTTTACCCCTGCTACAATCTTACCTTCCTTGCTGTTAGGGCTCAGTGGTACCCCAAAAGTGTCACCATATTTCTGTCCTACTGAACAACGCAGTACCTGTGCTGCAGCTGCAACTGCTATTCCACCAATCTTTTCTAGATTTCTACTACACAGACACACAGGAACAGCATGTGATGCCTTCGTTCTGCCAAAACGCTGTCAAACAGGTGGCTTTTAAACAAAGACAAAAATGTATAAACCTCATCAGTCATCACCGTGGGCCCCAAGAAAAAGCACTGCCCTTTCAGAGGTCCCCCTGCCCCAGCCCCTAACCTCCCCCTCCAGAGCTGACCTCCATTTCAGTGCGCACCATTCCTTGTACTCCAACGGCAATTCATCAGCCGGGCTCGAATAGCTGTGTTTTCAGTCTATAAATCACCAGGCTAGACATCTGCCCTGCTTTCAAAGGAGTTTTGTTCTTCTTGTTGGCTACCGCAAACTTTTAGGTACGTGGAGGCCCAAAGCAGCCCCATCACCCCCTCCCAAGCAACTTTCCTTCATTGAAAATGCAAAGGCTGGCTTCACAGAGAGTCCAGCTGATGATAAAGCACTATTGTTTGCGCCTCTGTGGGCTGCGGCTCCGAACTTGATGTTTGCGGATTGTTCTGAGAGGTGGCTGCTGGCAGGGAGAGACAGAGACAAAGCTGTGTGCCACCGCGTGCTGCAGGCCACCTCCCTGGCCCTTGTGACAGCCCTACACACGCTGAATAAGGAATGTTAAGAGATGTGTCCTCCAGCATCCCACAAAGGCCTGCAGGGGAAGCAGGCCAGCGATCAGACAGGAGCCGCCAAAGGCGGGCGCGCGGCCTTGCCCCAGGTCAGGCAGTGAGGCACCGAGGTGCCGGGCACAGCTGTATCAAAGGGGCTGACACCTCCAGCAGCACTGCTTGATCTGCTGTGGGCTGAAAGGGAGAGCAGGCAGCAGCACCGATGCCACAGATGGGATCTGCACTGATGAAAGGGCAGCTTTTAACCATGCGCTCCCCGTTTATGCCAGCCATGAGTGCGGGGTCTGCAGGCAGCAGCTGTGCTGGGGGGGCTCCCATCAGTCAGCGAGCTGACTCCCCAGTCACACTCATGTTCCTTCAGGGAGCTCCCAGGGCTGCAGCCCACCTCTGGGCCCAGCAGCCGGGGAAGGCCGCGTGTTGCCAGGCTCAGAGCAAAGCACACGGAGGATGGATTCTGGGAGCTGGTCCTGTGCTTCCTTCTCGTGGTTTAACACAGCCTCCTGCTCTCGTCTCATCAGCTTCTCTTGGATATGTTTTTGCTACCCTGTCACTTTCCCATCCTGAAGTAATTCCTGCCTGAAACACGAGCTTGTTTTGCCATTAGCAATGAACTTCTTTGGAAAACCTTATAGGCAGGTTCATTCATTTTTTTTAATCCCAAAAAGCTTTCACTGCCTTTTAAAATGATTCCTTTTTTTCCCTCACCTCCATTTCCATGTTTCCTTTTTTATGTTCCCTGTGGAACTTCTTCTACATTAACAGGAGACAGTGACCTGTGACAAAAACACGCTTTTATGGAGTGCTCAGGCAGAACCTGAGCAAGAAACAAAAATACGACAAAAAAATTCACAATATAAAAATTCAGCTCGATGGCCCATCACCATGAAAACAGAAACAAGTGAGCATGCACCTTGGCAAGGACTCATTCATTTTCTGTGCAGCATTCGGGGAAGCAGCCAAGGGTCGAAAGCTGTTACAAGTTATTGCAAATCAGGAAAATAGTAACTGAATGGAGATGACAAGCTTAAACCTTGTGCATTTTGCAAGTTAAAACAAAAAGACAGGACCAGAGCTGAAAAATAACTGCTGAGAATTCACACAGCGGCATGAGGCCTGTTGGGCAGCAGTCTGCCAGTCATAGACGAGAGCAGCGGGGCCATATGCCTTTTGCAGCCACTCTACAGAACGAGGCCCCATGGGATAAATTAGTGCCTCAGGACCACGTCCATCCCCCTGACTGGTAACACAGACAAGGCTGCAGAGCAGCTGCCTCACACAGAGCCTTTTCCCCTGGAGCAGGGAAGGTCTGCCCAGCCCTCGGCCGTCAGGGCTGCAGGAAGAAGCAGAGGCCGCTGCCTCCTGCAGTAACGTTAACAGCACAATCTTGGACCTCGAGGGCTTTCACCCTGGCGGGGAAAGCGAAGACTACACAAAACTGTACACCCAGGCTGCCTGTTTTGCCTCTTGGAAATGCAACCGCCACAGAGCAACAGGAAAAATCACATTCATTTCCACAGAGATTTTATCACCTCAGTCTTGGCATGGGAGAGGCATCTCCGCCCAGCTGTGAGCAAGCGAGTGCATTTTGCTGGCTTTTTTTATGTAATCAGAACAAATTCCTTGGAGATGAGTCACAGGGTTTCAGGGGTGTCCAGGGAGATGTCAAGCAGGCCTCAAGTGTAATGCAGTGACACACCTCGCACGCTGCCCGCCGGCCCCTTCCCCCTGCGGGCACAAGGCAAGGGAACCGGCTCAATGGATGTTTCTGGGAGGCTCCCCCCAGCCACACGCATGTGGCACCTCCAGGCCCAGGACACTGTTATGTTTACATTTCCTCTGTAAAGACAGTGATGGTTTCAGGGTGGAGCTGGAGTGCTTCCCTGCAGCTGCTCTCGAGGCTTAAACACTGAAGATTTCTCAGTAGTTCGGGCTAGAGGAGCCCGCTGGCTGGGTTATGGGATGGGGTCATGTTTAGGGAGCCAGCCAGGGCCATCCTGCTCTCTTCTCATGGCCACAGGAGTGAAGCTGGAGGCACTGGGCCCATCAGAGAGCCCAAATGCCTGCTGCTGGGATGGGCTCAGTCTCCACCTTCATTTAACACTTTCAGCTTCCCCAAGGACTGGAATGAACTAGACCTAGATACACTTCTGGTGGTCCAAAGGTAACACTGAGGAAAACACTACAGAGACTTATGGGCCTTCGGGTACAAGAGCAGATGGAACAGATGAACACCTTGGTGGAGCTTGGCTCTGGGTCAGTCTCATTTCACTTGTACTGATGGCAAGGCTTGGCACAAGGTGCCAACAAGGTCAGCCTCCAGATTTGCAGACCATGTGCAGGTCTCTCTGAGCAAAGTGTGCAGAGTATGTCCAGTCTAGACAAATCTTCATTTGTGAGTTATCTGAGGACAACTGCAGAAGACCAAACCCAGCTATCATGCCCTTCACCTTTCAACTTCACCCTCAGGTGACTAACAATTACCAGCTACCATTAATATTAAATGGGAGAGAAAGAAATACAATCTTCTTCCTGCTCTTCACATTCCACAATATCACAAACAATTTGTCATATAGGGAGGGGCAGAGGCAGGAGGAGCATTAATTATTGATACTTGGGAACAGATGGCTTTTCTTGTACCAGGACAGCGAAACATAAGAGGAGCCTGTGGGTGAGCATGTGAGGATTAGATGGGCAGACACCGATCAGATAACCAGCCTTCAAGTGGAACAGGAACCTTCCTCCTAGAACCACTGCGGAGCTCTCAGCAGCGGCTCTGGCTGCAGAAACAAATCCGCTGACATCTGAATTAGTGAGGCTTCACCAGAACCTTTCAACGCTCCCCCACCTCCATACAGAACACCCTGGGCATGATGACTGACAGCTTCCAGACAACCGACTTGTCTCTCTAGGAGACCCTGGCTGGTTGCATTTCACGTGCTCATCCCCATCTACTGCCCTGTGCCACACCAGGTTTATCCCTGAGACCACATACAGCGTCCAGGAGTGACTCCCTCCTGTCTTGTCTTCCACTAGCTTCTGCATCTTGCTCAGGGTGCTGACCTCAAGAATCAAAGATCCAAGCAGTCTGCACTGGCACTTCACAGTGCATGCAGATGTGATAGGGCTCCGAGTCCCATGCATACCCACGTTCGCAGGAACTGAGAACACAGCAGAGGGTGGCAGAGAAGGGGCAGAGGAATGGGAAGCTCACTCACAGCAGGGCTTGTACTTCTCACTGAAGACCCCTCTCAGTGGTGCTTTCTGACATTTTCTTTTGTTTCTAAGAGCTTTTCTGCTCCCTTCTGATGTTTGTCAGCTTCTGACGCAAGGAGTGGGTGAGTCTAAGAGTAACAGAGTGCCACGGCCCACTTGTTCCCTTTAGCATGCTGCAGGTTGTGTGTTACTTGCACCAGTGGCTCCCAGGTGAGGCCTTTGAGCATTTTAACTCTTGCCCTGCAGCAGAGGACCAGAGACTCTGTCATCCAACTCCTTTCGCCAACTTTTTCCATTGATCCATGCAAGGAGCGAGAGCAAGACTTCATTCTTGTCAGCTTCTATGTGGGTGTCCTTGATGTCAGAGACACCTTCCGGGCTGCAAAACAGGCTTGGCACAGGACACATGTTGAGCATCCCCATGTTCAAGAACGGACCGTGGGACTGACATCTTTAAGAGACAGGAGGAACAACTGGGCAGGAGCGATCCTCTGCCTAAGGCAGTCAGTCCACCACAACCAGACACAGTGGCATCATACAGACAAAAGCTCCTCCTGAAACTTTCATGAACAGTCTCTGCACCTACTGCTAGAGCCAGGCTTCTGCATCCTTTTTTGCCCTGGTATAGTTGTGTCATTGCTGCAAGACTGAAGAACCAGCTGTACTGTTTCAAATCTGGACGTGTGTAGCCCAGGTTCTGTTCCTGACTGTGGATTCAAGCAGATTTCCAGTAAAGAGTCAGAACTGGGCAAGTCAGTGTGATCACTCCTCTGCTACTGCAACAACAATATTCCTCAGATATCAGCAGCTCAGCGATTTCACAAGATGCCGTCTCTGTATGTAGTGACTCAATATGGTTCTCCTCTTTGGATGTACCCCTTAAATCCTGTAAATGCACCTGTTCAGCCAAGACAGATTAAATCTATGCTTATTCAGTTGAGCAAGGCAGACTTTTGTGACCTCCACAGGTGCACAAGGTACCTGAGGATCCCAGTATCGTCCAGTTCCTTAAAATATTTGGGGAACTCCTCACAGTCTTTTCCCAAACTCAGTTTGTTCCAAAGTTTCTTTGATATCATAATTAGATATGATTGCCTCATTTCTCAAGCTGACTAGTCACTGATTACTAATTCTTCTCAGTCAGCCTAAGGCTGTGCAGCCTGCCTGCAAGAGCCCTAAGACACGTACAATCTTAGGACTTAGAAAAATACAGCTTCCAGGCTTCCCTCCTGGCCTAGATCAATGACACAGCGGTTGAGGTGAACAAATCTAAGTTCTGGGAGACAGCAACTGTTCATGAACAACACAACAAACACTCCCTCTCCCTGAGCATCTCCCCTTTTTGACTGCACTCCTTTTCACAATGTGGCGTAGGACTGAGAAAGTTCCTCTTATCTATGAGACAGTGAAGTTGTGAAGCAATTTTAGGAAGACCTGTGCCACATCTGTGCTGGAAAAGACTGGGCTCAACTAAAAAATCAGCAAACTTTCCCACCACAAAAGGTGCTGAGGTCAGTACCAAAGTTTGCTCTACTTCAGCACTGGAAAGGATCATACCTGAAAAAGTGCTGCATTATACCGACATGAGCTTTTGTTCCTTTAAGAGCTCTGCTCACCTCACTAGGATAGTACCAGCACATGTTTCTAAGGTAGAGGTGGCTTTAAAGAGCAGCCTCCCTGTGTTTACACTAGCTAACTGCTGCTTCAGTCAGCTGAGAGCCAGCACACACA
Organism: Penelope pileata; assembly: GCA_013396635.1. Taxonomy (NCBI): domain Eukaryota; kingdom Metazoa; phylum Chordata; class Aves; order Galliformes; family Cracidae; genus Penelope; species Penelope pileata. The sequence continues at coordinate 32,117 of WBMW01001038.1, read as the reverse complement.
GGCTAATCTCACCTCCCCCATGTTTCACAGGGGCTGAGCAGGGGATCATCTAGCAAAAGAAGTGTAAGGATTAGAGAGCAATACAATGGATCACAAAGCTGTAGCAGGCCACATCTTAACCCTTGAGCAGATTTGTTCCCTGTCGTCCTATGAGTTAACATGTACGCAAAACTTTTCCCTGCCACTCTGAGAAGGAATCACATTATATACACATTCCAGAGAACTTTTCTCAGTAGAAATAACTGGTTTTGATACACATTGAGCTTCGGAGAACGTCTAGAATTTTATGGGCAAATGCCTGGGTGGAGCTGGCTTTTGACCCGCACAGGAAAGCTGTGAGTTGACATCACCGTCCCAGTCAGGCTCTGGAGTCAGGGTGGTTGGTGGGTTTGGAAGGAAGACGTGCTCAGCAGGAGCTCCCTACCTCTTTGATGGCAGACATCTTGATGTTCTCATAGTAGTGCAGCGGCGCATTGGGTGAACTCATGTCATAGCCAAACCCAGCTACCGCCACCTCATCACAGTTGTGGAGCGCCATGGTTATTGCTACGCTTCCCAAGGTGGGGATGTTCTGAGAGGAGAGAAAGCAGGAATGGAAGTCATTAGCAGGTTGTCATTGCTATTATCAAAGATTTCCTCTTACTGTCTCTGCTCAAAGGGAAACTACTGCTACTAAGCACAGAATCCAGAACAGGATATTTGGCTACACCTGCACATCAGCTGCCCAATGCCAGCCTGCAGGTTCAACAGCCTCCCATCTTGTAAAGATCCTGTGTTAGACAGTTTCCTGCAAAGCACCTGGCATGAAAGCAGTGGCTCTTGTTTGGGACTCCATGACCCAACTCTCCAGGAGAGAGGGACTAATGCAAATGGTCATAGCCTTGCTCTTCCGAGAACAGGGCAGCAGACAAGCTGGAAGATGGGTCACATCAGACACATTCGTTTTCTGAAATTAAAAAAAAATCTAGAGAGACAGGAGTAGAAGTGAGGAACAGGGCAAATGCTTTATTTTAGTGATGGCAAGAACAGTTTAAGGAGGCCCTTAAGCAGCTCTAGGAGATGGAGACCAGGCAGACCCAGTGCGCACCAAGCCCCCTCCCTGTGCTCTGAGGCATCCTATAGGCAAAGGGCGCACTGCCCCATGCCACCCTCCTTCCAGCCACAGCACGCTGCAGCAGTGGGAAGCCATTCAGAGACTGCTGCTAGCATCCTGAGCAGACACCAGCCTCAACCGTTCCCATCTGGTTTCTACAGTGCTGCTGCATGGCTGCAGCTCGTCTTGTGTGTTCAGATGAACATGACAGCTGTGATGGATGAGTGTTACCAGAGTTAAACACCAGCTCACTGACATTTCTAACTCCCCTTCAGCCATGTCAATCCACCGAGGTAGCTTTACCCCAGGCGCTAGGGAGAGGCTGAGAAATCCACCCACATATTTTATCTTCATTTGTAGAGCATCCAACATTGCCATATCAAAAGCATCACAAATTCAGAGGACATGCTCAGACACTCACTGGGGGTGACAGCCTCTCAGGTGAGATGCAGAAATGTGCACTTACATCTTGCAAGTAAAAGAGGTTTCCTGGTACCAGTGAGCAATGCTATTGCATTTCACCCAACGTTCACAGTAGACTGGGAACGCACATGTTTTGAGTTTCTGCCTCTCATTCAAAGGAACCATTTCTAAGCAGCATACTCCCTTGCTCACATCTGATTGCCTGACCATGTCCGAAGAACAGCGACTTCCAAGGAAGGAACTCCACCCATACTCTAGCTGAGATGAACAGAGCTGGGAGCGCAATCCGTGTCTTACGGAGAACTCTACATGCACTACAGTGCACCAAAATTAAAATAATCTGAAGACAAATGTGCAAAAATGCAAAAACTGCTCATGTCTAAATAAATGATCATCACATTCAAACATTTGCAGTGAAACTGTCACTGTGCACATTTGAACTGAAAAGACTTTACTTGAGTGCCAGCTCTAGATATTAGGAAGAAAATACAGTCATTTTGTTCTTGCTGTTTAACTTTAATGGATATTGACCATTTCTACCACAAAAAATATTGGTTTCATTCTAGTTACTTTAGTTAATTGTTAATTCACTGGTGGTCATAGCATCTCAAGGATGGGTTTTTAAAAAAAATGGAAATAGTTTAATGGGCAAGGATAAGAAAATTCCACTGAATTTCAAAGTACACAAGCATATCCTGTCTTCCCAGGCATGGCAATTCAAATTCAGATATTCTCAGCTTCATGTTTTACATAAGAGATGACATTCAGACGTCACTTGAATTGCATCAACAGATACATGGACATGCCACAAAACCATTTCCCTTAGCTGAGCTCTAGTTACAGTGTCCAAAACACAGCAAATAAATGGTTATGGCTTTGAGAACGTTTCATCGTTGGAGAATATGATGGTGCTGACACCACCCACACTTTCACTGGGCCCATTCCCACGGTACAGCTCCAGGGACACACAGGGTCTTTGCCTGGAGGGAATTTTACTGGCCAAGTTAACATTCAAGAGCAAACTTTCTAATGTGAGTCCTGCAAACCACAGAGAATTAATCATACTACCCAACCTTATGGGAGAACTGCCAAACCACCATAACTTTCTTTCAAGCATACTCTTTTTTCTGCCTGGGGAATAATTGACAACAAAAATCAAAAGTGAACTTTCCTTTGCTCACCAGATACCTGTTTCACTATATTCTACGTATAAATTCTCCAATGGCCTTTATGGAAATATAGGAGATAATTTTCTAATCTGCTTCTGGTCTTTAATAGTTCCTCACATCTCAGTATCTCAGTACGTCCTGTTCCTCTCTGCAAAATGATTAAAATACCAAAGACTCCATGATTGTAGCAAATCGATCTTGTCCAGGCCCTACACTATCGGAAGTTCAAATTGTGCCATTAGCAAAATAATTTTGTGTTGCCCCCAAATCACATTCGGAAACTGATGATCTGATGACTGTTTTTTAATTAAGCTATGCCTTATCTATGTTAATGCCTATGGTGGCTACGGCCTTGTGCATGTGTCCTCCTTGTAGGCCAAGATCTGCATCCATTCCCACTTTTACTGCTGAGATGCAGCGTCACATCCTGCTGCTGCGGTCAGACCCCTGAGGGCTAGAGAGGACCACCTAGAAAATCCTGCAAAAACTATTATCTCTGCTGTTCACTGAGGGCTGTGAATACACTGAAGCAGAGCCCACCCTTAGCAAATGGCACAGATAAGAGCACCTGTTAAGAGAAGAACCTGAGTACAAACTCTGTGTGCATACATGCACATGGATCAAATACACAAAACTAAGCATTTGCCCCAGACTGCTTATGTTAAAAAGCAAACGACCATCAGACAGGTTAAACAGTAACTAGGGAATTAGAGAGACTTTGGGGAGAGGGAAAAAAATTAAAGGATCCAGAACGAGAGGCGTAAAAGCATGACTGATGGTTAACTACACGTCTTTAATAAGTCAATAGAATGCCTTGTTTCTGGTTTGGTTTAAACAATAGAAACTGAGCGGTTTCCTCCTGTGACAGCCTGTTGTGTTTCTGCTACTCTTTTTGTGCACTGCCTCATGTCCAGCTGGCACAAGCAAGGACCTGTAGGACAGAGGGACCTGGGCTGTGCTGTTGAGAAGCCAACTCAGAAGTGTTCCCAGATCCAGAGGAACGGGGTCTCGTCTTTTCAGCAGAGCAGCGGCAAATGAGAGGGAGAACGTACTGGAGAGAGGGAACAGCTATACTTATTGCATGGCTGCATCTGCACAGCTTCCAAGCTCTACTGACTGTTTGCAGATGTACAAATTGGTTTGCTGCTAAGCTCTAATCTGAATCTAATGAACCAGATTCAACCTTTGGGGAAAGCTGGAGGGGCAGGTCATTCCAAAAGAAGTTAGGCACCATGGACATGGTGTGCCAAACCTGGTTTGCTATGCCCTGCACAGTGCGTCAGTGCTATCTCAGCACACACACCCTTGTGCCGTGCCCCAAAGACATACCAAAGCAACCACCACACCTCTTGCATTGAGTTATGAAAAAAAAAAAAAAACCTCTCTCAAACAACTGAGTAGGCCTCTTGTTATTTTAGGCCATTGCTAAGGGAAAAAAAAAGGAAATCCCAACATCATCCCTTAGGGTTAATAATCCTGTCTTCCTGCTCGATGGCATTCTACATGCCTGGATACTCCTGTATCACTAGGCAGTGCTGCTTTCAACCAAGAGGTTTGACAGTAATCAAGAGGTATACCTGAAAATCTGTTACTGCTTCAGAATGTTTGGTCTACATGTTTGGGACTCTCTGCTGCCAGACTAATACAACAGAGGAGGTTGATGTAGGACGTGAGTTGGAGCAGAGACTGAGCAGGGGAGGAGCAAGAACATACAAGTACAGGATAGGAGAGGACAAGACTATGGCAGCTCACTGCAAGTCCTTAAGGGAAAGTCCCACAGTTTATGTTACTGTGCAAACACAGCCAGTCTGCACGGCTGCAGCTCAGGGGACCAGAAAAGTCTTTAGCAGTACAGACATAGGACAGGTTATCCTAAATCCTCCTCCACTGCTCTCTGCTGCAAGAGGAAAGATGAAAGGCTTTCCTTCAAGACATTGCTGTTTCATCTTCCACTGAAGATATCTGCTGCTCACAGAAGAAAAGAAGACATTCAACAAAATAAACACCGGCCCTGCTTTGGACTTAGTGGAGGCTGAGCATCACCTCAAGGGACTGTGCCGGAGATCCAGTGCTGGCAGCTCAACCAGGGGACTGTAACTGCTCTCTGCCTGGTGCATGTGAAAATCTCTTGCTGATTTTCATTCCACGCCTGGGTCACTCCTGTGTCACTGCCTTCTGGACTGGAAGGAAATGACTGCTGTAAATCTGTTTTTAGAAATATTTGACTCCCTTAATATGTTAAATGAATTCCAGTTATTTATGGGATTTCACTTAGCGCAGCGTAAGACATATTGGATTGTTCAGACTATTCCAATTGTTACCTTTTTAATAAAAGGGTAAGAGTCGCTAAAGAAAAAATTTCCCCCAGAACAATACTGCAACTAGATAATCAAACTGGTTTGACTACTACATTAATTTATTTGAGGGAAAACGTGAAAAACCACTTACCCAGGAAAAATTTGTACCCTAGTTTTATCAGTTGCAGACCTGATCACTTAATAGCAATATAGCTTTAAAACAAAAGAGATACAGAATGAAACTATGAAGAACCATCACATGCTATCCAGAACATTCATTGTATTTTCTTCTTGTTCATGTAGTTTTGCACAGGGACAACCTGAAACATACTCTTTGATTCCCTTTGCTGGCAGATTCGGAAATATGTCATAGAAAGGAATTTAGCATCACTTATTGTGAAGAGATAAGTGTCTGGCATTCTGCAGAGTGGTCACTGTCACAGGAGCTTCAACAGCTGCCTCTATCCATGCACAGAATCAACTGCAATAGTGGGCTTCAGAAGACATATGAGAGCATCTCCAGCACTTCTCCTTCACCTCCCATAGCTGTCCCTTGCTGTAAGCTGGAGGGAGCCTCCAGAGCTGGCAGAGTTTGCAGCAAAGCAAAACAGCAGGGCTAGGGACCTGAGCCTGGAGATGAGACAAGCTGCCCAGTGGGTTTCAGTTTTGTCATTTAACTGCTGAGCAACTTAGCCTGACTCAAACATCTTTGACCACATCTAGCCTGAACATACGAGCTCTGATCCAACTTTTGCCATAAAGCAGATTCCTGTGCAATCCAGAGTGTTTCTTAAGGACCGAACAATTTAACAGAGGGCAATCAAGGGCACGACTCTACTACACGAGCTGCTCTGTGGTAATCATGTATGTGCTTCACCCCATGCTAAATGGGAGTTTGTGGCCACTCTTTCATTGAAAAGTAAACTCCCTTCAGGCACTTTCCATCTATCATGTGTAGAGCATGTGGTCGGGCATTTACCAAAAAGTAGCTGGTACGCACTTGCCTGCTACCCTGCAGCGCTCTGAGTGCCCGTTCCCCCAGCAGCTCGGGGGCTGATCACACTGCAGCGTTAACAGCCCAGCCCATGCAGCAGATGGGCCTTCTTGTGAACCCAAAGCTTACAGCTAGAGTAACTATATTTCAGCTGACTGCAGCTGCAGGAGCCCTTTACCTGTCCCTCCACCTGCATTAGAAGGTGCCATCACAGAACAAAAAAAAGGAGCAACTGGAAGGATGGAGTGGCAGAATGGCTCCTGCCATCCCCCTGCTCTTCTGCTCCACAATGAAGACCCAGCAGGTCCTGAGATACAGCCTCTACATAGTGACAGCACAGCAAGAACAGTCCAGGAGGCAAAGCTTGCTGGTACCAGGACAATCCTGTACCAATAACAAGAAAAGGTCTTACGACCAGCCAGAGTAGCTGCAGAGCTGCCTAACAGAGCAAAGGGCCATCACTGGCATCTGCAGAAAGGCTGCCTGCCCACAGCAAAGACAAGCCCTGGGGCATGAAGTGTGAACACTCCAGCATCAGAGGTTAATCCCCTGGTGCATCTGGCTGTCAGCACTCTGCAGAGTGCTAATCCATGGTGGGGTGCCCGATAACAATCCTGCACATGGCCTGATAACAGTGCTGCACATGGCTCCTCCTTCAGCAAGCTGAAGGCTGGGTGAAGGCCAGAGCTGGATGCTTTACCTCTCCAAGAAGAGGTCTACAGTTCCTGTCATTTCCAGGACAGGGACAAACCAAAGGCTTACAATCCTGTGCAGCAGAATTTAGTTTCAGAAGTCAAATCATATGCAGTGACATGGATGCACTGTATCAGAAGAGAGAAACAGCAGTGTGCACTGGCGACCTGATCAGAGTCCTGACAACTTGTGCCATCTGAAATGCCCTCCCAGCCACCTACCATGCTCACAGGCTCCCTCAGCAGCCAGAAAGTCACTGCTCAACCAGCTCTGAGCACTACAAAGTGGGTAGGACTATTCTGTATAAAAAGCACCACACAACAGCCATCCCTTTTCTTTATGTGCAACAGGCAAAGTCACCTCACAACTGATGTTCGTGCCTGTCCCCCAGTAACCCGTCTGCAGGGTAGGGTAGCTCATTGCATGCCTGAATTAGCAGCTGCAATACCAGGGCTGTCTGGTTTCAAGTCCAAAAGACCTGTATATACAGAACTTTCACCAAAACACAAACCACATACGTACACCTTTGTCTAGTTAGACAGTCAAGCCTGTGCCCGCTCGTTAAGAGGATTCTTTAATCAAAGAGATTAGCTCACTTCTCTTGTGCTAAACCAGCTTCAGGCATTGACATGTCTTTAATTTTCCCCAGACGTTGCTAAGGTCCTAAACTGAAGTTTTTCTTTATCATCACCTTATCCCAATAAAATAAAAGCCTCTATGTAGTAGGAAATATCTGTCCCTCTCCTGAAAACTTCAGCAAATGGGCTGAGGAAACTCCTGAAAAGCTTTACTGGTCCCAGAGAGAAGTCACAGCTCATTGTGGGTGACTGGTTTTGCTCCTTGCTCAGACTGCCAGATACCAATATCACAAGCACAATCTCAAGGCACATCTGAGCTATACCCCCCTGCTATCCTCCAGAACCATCTGGCCCAAATTATGCTATCAAAGCAGAGGTTGTTACTACATTCACTCTTTATTGAATCCTGGGAAAAACACTTTGAGATCAGCCCTGAACTATTTTACTAGCTCTCCTCAACCTTGCTGAAAAAGCCACCAAATTACAAAGTTAATTGGCAGCACATTGTTACCATATGTGGTGTGCAGGAGGAACACTGAAGTTTATTTAGGCAACAGAACCAAAGAGGAGTGGAATATTACTGCTCTTTGTGAGGACTTCATGTTGGTCTTGATTACTGAGGCGTCCCCAGCCCTGATCCTCCCGCGTGCAGCCTGTCCATTACACCCCAGCACAGAGGCACCAACTTGCCCCATCCAGGCTGCAGGAGAAACGCAGGACACGTGCTGCTCACTAAGCCTTTTCTTGCTAGATCTCAGAATTTTTCTTTTCCCTGTTTCATATGCTTCTCTATTGAGTAAAGTTTCCTGGGCTGTCTTGCACCTAAAGCATGACCCTGAACCCAACCAGGAACACTCTGCAGCTGAATTGCTTTCTTGTGGAGCAATTCTCCTCGCTCTAGCTGCCTCACAGGGCCAACTCATCTTGCTGGATCTCTCTCAAACCTTTAATTGAGCTACACTGGCTCTGATTTCCACTCTTCCCATTTAAATCCTCAGTGAAAAAAGGTCGGGAGCCAATCTGTGTCACCAGGATCCTCCTCACACTTTACACTGGCAGCAGTGGCTCCTGTTGAAGCATTTGCACTGACACAGCAGTGTGCACTAATGTGAAGTCCAACCAGCTCCGTAACAGCAGTCCATAGTTGATGTCTGCAGTAAAATTTGTACCAACAGGCTACAGGTACTCTTCCCCTGTTTTTAAACTCCAACCAAATCTCTATATTAGAATGTCCTTGCCCAGACAGCACAGGGTATACTGAAGTCCCAGCCCCACACACGTTCCTGCACCTGCAGAGCTCCTTCTGCCCCGTCTCAAGGAACAAACTACAATTTACACAATCTAGCAGGGGTCATGGGCAAAGATTGCTTGCCTTAGAGCTCCATAAACTATTTTTTAATGCTCAAATAGACTTTCATGAAGTGAAACATCAGGTTTCAATTAAGCTGCCTTCATTTCCCAATCTGATCTGTGTTAAACAACCTATCAAAACCTCATAAACTTCAGTTCACAGCATTTTCATTTCCGGATTCTTTCCTCTCCTCTCAGCTTAAGTAATATCTTGTGTATTAAAATAACGTGCTTAAAAATAAAAACAAATCTGGAGAAAATAAAGGCAAAAGCCTGATGATTTCTGTCCCTCACTGGGGCATCAGTCCTGATTTTTTGGAAGACAAATCAAGATCACATCCTTCTAAGGATAAGTCATGGAGAATGCAAAGAGGTGAAGTACATTAGTTTCTAGCTAAAGGGAACATTTGGAATAAGATAATCTCAGTGCTTGGAATAAAAATTCAGTGTTTCCAGAACAGTGTGGCAACTTTGTACATACATGTGCAGCATTCTGCAAAGGAACCGTTCTCTGTGGCTGAATCTGTCTGGACATCATTTTAAGAAGCAAATTTCTTACCTCCAGGATCCACCCATTTGACCCGTCCAAAACAAATTTGTCTAATATTTGTAAAGAATTCATTACATAATTACAGCACAGAAAATAAGGCCCTATTCTGTCCAGTCCAAATCCATGTTGTGACATGGCCAGCCTCCTAGAATGATAGCCAACAAGGGATGATGCCAGGGAAAGCCCAGGAAAAGTGCATCTCCCTGGGTTTGTCAGCTATGCTAATGGGCTCCAAACCATAATGAGTGGTCTCTGTCAACAACTAGATCATGTGTGTGCATGAGTAATTTACCCATCTGACCAATGTTTTTTCTAATGGTTGATAAATTAGATACGGGAATTTCCTAACACAGGCCTCATAAACAAACCTGTACACTCTTTACTAAAAACCTGGGATACAGGATGAGCAATATTAGTGATTTTAGGTTGCAGTCTGCATGAGGACAGCAAATTATAAAACAGTAGCAATAATCTGCACCATTTCCAGATGCACTGAGGATGCAGACAGCAGTGCTCTTTGTTCCTTGGCCTTGTCCAGGCTGAGCACTGACCCTGTAACAGAGCCAAAGTCCCTTGCCTTCATCGTCCAACACACCAAAAGGAAATGTAAGAACAGTGAAAGCCGACTGCTGCTTGTTCTCATCCTTCCCCTTGGTTTTGCTTGCTCTGTTTTATACCTACCCCTCTGCCCATCAGGCCGTTGTTGAAAGGCAGTCCAATGAAGCTGAAAGCTGCCTCCTGGATGAAGTAGGGATTCAGGATACGTATCTCATGTGGTTCTCTGGGGACACGGGTCGCCACTGACTTCCAAAAGCCATCAGAGGCACTCTGGTAACAAAAAGGGGAAAAAAAGCATAGATAAACCAGCGAACAATTACACACAAAAAATAGCAGATTGCTATTATTCAAACAAAAAGCACTCCTGGCAGAGTTCCTGCTGTCACTGCTCACTGCCACAAGGCAGTAAAGTTATAGTGGGAGGGTACATCCTGGACGGGCAACAGCATCATGTGCTTGAGCTACTTGAGCTACTCTGGATGACAAGTGTAAGGAAAAGAGAGGGGCCTGGGCTTCAGCATGACTAACCCTCTCCCCGGTGCCACGTTTTCACTCTTACTGGCACTTCAGCTAGTTTGATTAATGGCTTAAGCATTCCAGCACACACTGTGATCAGTCCCACCTGCCTACAAGGGGATGTACTCTTTGAAAGCAATTGTATTTAAGAGCACTCAAAGAGCTAAAAATGACCACACAGCTCTACTTTCTGCAAATAAGCTGCACACTTCCTACTTTATCCTAGATTTATTACCTTCTGCTAGGTTTCAGGTGAATTAAGTCATAAGCTTATAAAGGTACTGCCTAGTCTTGTGAAGACAACGCTCAGAGGACAGGGGAAAAAACAACTGTGTCCTTTATGTTGTCCCAATAAATTGTTGTTTGTTTGGTTTTCAGTTGAAGTCTTCACCCTGTCAGCATGGGAGAAGACTGCCCTTGAACTGCTGCCCTGCTCCACAGCCCTGCCTAGAGGGGTCCCGTGCCTCCCTGCTGCATTACGACACAGCTATCTTTCCTTCTGCTGGTCCAGACACTGCTACAGTCATAGCATGGACTGCTCTCAGAATAACTGGAGGCTCCCTGTCCACAGGACTTACCGAACAATTACATTCTAATGCTTCACTTCTGTTTGGCTTAAAAATTCAGAGCAAGGCGGAGGGAGGACAGCAGGAATTTTAATCTGCTAACAGCTCTGGCAAGATAATCCGATTCAACACCTCTCTCACAGCACTGAGCCATCTTTCCTGTGATCTCCATGACAAGTGACAGACAAACATTAAACTGCACAGGAAAACCACATGCTTGGTAGGCCATTATTTGTACCAGTTTGGAGCTGCTTGCAGCCTCGCAGTGATTTTGCAGTTGCTTTCAAGGCAGTTCTAAAAATGTTGATGTTCTCCCACAAAATCCTCATGCCCAGTAGCAACTACCCCTGTGATTACTGATGAAATTCTGCAGTCCCATGTCATCTTTAATACTGAATTTCAGATCCTGAAGAATGAAACTTTGAGTAGATTTCTCCTACCTTACAAACAGCACCAATACAACAAACTCAATGAGGAAAGTTAAGTCCTTTCCTTGAGGAAAGGATGCACATTCTTATCCAATCCAACAGCTGGAGGTCCCATCTGAAAGCTGCCCAAACACAACACACTTTTGCTGACCACAATAAGGACCCCGGGAGATGAAGTTCACATTTTGACAATGGCAAAGTGCTCTCAGGACTCAAAATGGAAAAAAATTCTAAATAACACTCATGTTTTTTCATCACAGTTGAATTAGCAAGAATGCTTGCAGGTCAAGGTGGTATAACAGTCTCCACGTTTTCACCCATTCAGTGATCCTACCATTTTCAAAAAAATAAAAAGTAATAGGAAAAAAAAATCAACTTTACAAATGTTAATGAAGTCCTACATTCATTTGACCAGTGGATCTGAAGGATTTGGTATGTCAGTTGAGTGTTGCCTCCTTGTGAAAATTCATTTAAAAGTGGATAAATATTAAACCATGGGAATTTCCTAAAGGCACATGTAAAGCAAAGGTTCCAGTTCCAGGGAAGGAGGAAACAAAAATCACAGATTCCACTTGTATTAGGCATGCTCGACATCTCACAGAAATGAAGATGATAAACAAAAATCTTGAACAGCTACTCAGTCAATGAAACCATCCTATCATGGGTTTAAGCAGGCACTCCCTGGAAAAACAGCACGTGACCCTGAAACTAAAATACATTTGTCTGTTGAATTAAGGTTTCATGTGCAACTCTAAATATGGCATTGCTTAAACAATTCAAAATAAAGGTCTGCAAGCTCTTTAAAGTGGACAAAAACTGCCTTTGGCTTGGATTCAAACTTTATAATGGAGTCTACATAAGTTTTGGGCTTTAAGGATCTTTTATATTACATGTAAAATGTTAAAGAAAGAGAAAGAAAGCTTAGAAAGACTTAAAACTTCTATGCTTTCTGTTGCTTGAGCTGTTCAGAATAACGTAACTACACAGATCACAGATGCTTGCTTTCCCAGTGCTGTGTGAACCACTAGGACAAACCTGTGCTCCTCTGAACCATTTCAATGCAAATGCGGCATCGATAAGGATGCTAGGCACAGCTGGAATGCAACCTGCCCACTGCCATCCCACCGGTGTGGCTACTTCTCTTGTCATTCATCCACGCTGTTTCCCTGGCCACTTTCCTCAGCTATCACACAACTCTCAAATTGCTCTGGTTTGTCCTTTCAGTGTTATTTCTGCTTGTTCCATGTTCTTCTCTGTAACTTTTCTGTGCAATTCCCCTTAGCTTACTGAGGGGCATCTCAGGTAATCTCTCATTTTGGTATGTTTTCTGTCTGATTTCTAAAACAATTCTAGGGAGAGATGGTGAGCCTGAGCAGACAGCTCTCACATTTCTACCTACACAGTAGGCAAAGCCCTGGGATTTTCCTTACTCACAAAGAATGAAAAACTTTTTCCTGGCTTACAATTACCGAAATTCTCAGCCTTGTGGTTTGGCTCTACAAACTCTGCAATTCCAAGCTGCATCTCAGGCCTTGTGGTTTTGTTCTGCAGCTTGTCACTGGCAAGCTCCAACACAAAGCACCAGCACGGCTGTGAGCTGTGGGAGGCTGCTCCCCTGACGCAACCCCTTTGGGGCCGCATGCTCGGAAGCGCAGCCCGTGCCAAGGCTCCTTGCTACCGCTGATGCTCGGCTACAGGCCGCTGCTCTGCCTCGTGGAGATGTTCCCTCTGATTGCACACAGATGTGCAGAGAGGTTTCCAAAGCAATTGCTTCCCGTCGGGGAGCTCTGGCCCTCTTATGCTGGAAGGGGAGACGGAGTGAAGGCAGGAGCAGCAGGCATGGGAGGGAGGCACGTGCTGCCTGCCAGATTCTGCAGTTGGAAGTCAGGGGCATCCCCTGCTCCCTACTGCATCAGCTAAGTCTGCTTCCTGCAGTGCTTAACGATGGGTCTCTGAGGATGCAATATCTTTCCTCCTCAAAACCAGAATGATAACAAGTCAGAAGGCGAGTCTGGAAACTGCTCGGGCAGTTCCCACAGCACCTCATCACCTTCTGGCATTGAGATGGAAACCCTGGGTTTAGGCTGAAAAACGTCCCCATGTTAAGTTCCCACCTTCATTACCTGTTGGTATTATCATGCACCCAGAGCCTCAATCACAGATGGGCACCAAGGGCTGCCTAAAAGAGCTTGTAGCATAAGGAAAGAGGCAACATGGAGAGAGAGATGGTGTTTTCAAAATTGTATAATTGGGAAGAACATCACAAAAGGTTTTAAAGGAAACTAAAAAGCAGCAAAAATCTAGACAGGCCAAGGCTTTCAAGCCAATCCCTTGTACAGTTCTCACCTAAAGAGAGGAGCAGCGAGATCCTCTCTAGATGCTGCTCCAGGACCTCAGATGGGTGCAGCACGACACACCAGAGATGGCAGGTTAAGAGGAAGTGATAAGGAATGGCACACCCCACCTAACAGCTCCAGGGGCAGGGTAGGCCAGCTATAGCCCTCATTCTGTCTATCTGCAGTGGTACTGAAGGGTAATAGGGACAGATGGTTGCAGGTTTTTTTTTTTTTTTTTTGGCTCCATTCAGTTTTCCATGTCCTATTCTCAGACTTACCAAGGCAAATCACAACATGCACTAAAATAAAATAAGGAAACTCAGACTCTTGGCCAAGAAGCACACCTTAATGCAAGATACAAACAGCTAGGAGTGGGCTGAGTCTCCTAGAACAACATTTCTAGTATCTCTGCAAAATGAGGGGTAATGCTATGGCATCCTGATGACGAGGATGTTACCTCTTCTGTGGTGCTCTAGATTTAAGAGTGCAAGCAGCACTGCTCTGGAAGACTTCTGATGGGAAAAGTACAGAGAGATTGCAAAGGTCAGTTATGCACAACACAAAGTTGAATTAAACCCAGGTATGCAATACTATGCTGCAGAGCAACAGTAAGGATGACAAGACTGGAGAGAGAACCGATGGTAAATGGAGCTTACTGCTCTTATCACCCTGATAACACCAGAAATGGGGAGAAAGAAGGACAGGAAGGAAAGCAAAAGCCAGGGAATGACAAGGCAGTCACAAGAACTGCAAGGGCCTTGGAGCACATAGCTCATGAGATGTCTGCCCCCACTTGAGCTGGAATGTGGTTATTCTATACCCGTCATCCACAAGCACTCGCTGTCACACAAACACAGGGCACAGCAGAATTGCTGCAATCCATCTGCAGGGGCTTTTGAAAGGTTTCTGCTCAGGCATAACTGGATTAGACGTGGAAGGTGTGTGTTTTTTGCTAGAAAAGAAGCATCTTATCAGTCAATACTGCATTTCTTAGCAGTCAAGTAGACACGGAGGCCTTGAAAATGCTCTTCGACAGGAGGTAATATAAATGAAGTTTAGTCGCTTCCACCAATTACCAAAGCAAGGAGGAATTTTTAGCAATGAGACAGAGGCGCTGAGAGCCTGCAATTTGGGTTGATGGTCAACTGCCAGACTCACTAGCCCACTCCTCAGGTATATTTACCCAACTTTCTCAAAGTGACGGAGAAGCCCTCATCACCCCTCTGTACATGGCTCCAATGGCCAGCACCCATTCTGAGCTTCTCTATCTTCAGTTTGTAGAGTCTGCATTTTGTTCCACTCTTTATCTGTCCCCCACTGCAAGCCCTCGTGCTCTGCCTCAAGCAGGAACAGTGCACATTGTGCTCAAGCATCTCCCTCATCTTGTCCTGCTACCAAACGGGATGTAGCTCTCGGAGAGTCCAATAACATGACAGTTATAATCTTCTATCATTTTTGATTCATCTCTCCAAATACTCTCCCACTAAGACTAAAATCAAATGGCTGTAATTTCCCAGGCCATTCCTCTCAGTACTCCCCATCTCCCAACAGCACCATCAGCTAACATACTGGCCAAGAGAACTCCCAAAAGGTTGCAAACCCCCAAATTTAGCTTTTACTAGTGTTTCCCAGTGTGAAACCCAAATACATTTTATGCTCAGGGTTTCAGTGGCAAAGACAGCAGCAAAGCAAAGCAGGATGGAGACAAAATCACCTTTTAATACATGGTACTATTTAGTACCTGCTCAACCCTGTACTCAACCCTGCCTTTGTTGAGTTTTTTTTTTAAACCAAAAATCTAACTCTGCTTCTTCGTTGGAAGAGTTGAACTAACAATACTTCACTACAGGGGCTTAGAGATTAGTTTCATTGAGGCTTGATAACCAGGCTGAGGACCCTGCATGAAAACAACAAGAGAAAGGAAACTTAATTCCAAGTAGGAGTTGAAGACTTTAAACTCTGCGTGGGACATATGGACTACACGGCACCAACACGGAACAGGGAGCTGCCGTATCCAGATACCGGCTCCAAAAGTTCAGCAGTGACAGAAGCCAGCTGGGAAGCGAGCTCTGCTGCATTACACATCAGTGCAGTTCTCTAAACTACACTCAGCAATGTGCCCATGGCTGTTAGAAGCAAGTTTCTGCCCTGTTTACATGCAAGCACATATGAATAAGTAGGAAAGTATATACAAATAGACCTACAGAATTTCAAACTTCATTTGGCCCACATAACATAGAGTGCACTACAGCTCACCTAAATACAGACACAGACCCCCAGCGTTGCTCATCTCATCTTCCTGTTCTCAGTACAAAGTAATGTGAGGCCCAGAGCAGCTCTAAAGGGTCAGGAGTGCAAATTTTTATTTTTGTACCATGTATGCTGCAAATCCAAAGTAACCTTTTTGTTTTTAACGTATTTCTACAGTTTTATCAGTGTCACTGAGAGCAAAATATGGATCACAGTTGCAAGGTAACAAAAAGTTGTTGAAAATGAGATTGTCCTGTGATGAAAATGGAACACATTGGATTAGCTGCAAAGAAAACTAGAGCTTATTTTGATGAATATTGTGTTTCACAAGTCAAAGCACAGATGATAGCTCACATACGGCGCGTCGGAAGATGTGTCTGTCCCATGTGCGAACAGGGTGATGGATGGACTGTACTGGAGGCTCTTTTGTCCAAAATGTAAGCTGGATTTTGAGCCAAACTTTGAAGAAATATTCCTGCTTTGAAATACCTTAAGACAGACAGACTTTTTAAAAAAAGCAAATGGATTTAGATAATTTACGTTTCTGTTGTGCTTTTCTGTACCTTAATAATAATCTTTCAACGAAAAAATATCTGAAGGAGTGCAGTTTCAGAAAAACCCCAAAGAAGAACAGGCCCAATAACATTACGACTATTTACAGGATATTTTATAACCATCAGGGAACGTTCCCTTTAATTCACTATTATTTTTATTACCTAGTTATGAAAGGTTATACTCACATAACATCTATATTACAAGCACACCATGGCTGAAAGGCCAAACCCACATGTTAGCAAGCACCAAAGTAGGACAGCTCTGCAACTTCAGAACTCCAGCATTTCTGCTGTGAACACTGACTTTCAAATTTTCCCATAAGATTTTTTTCTAATATTGCCATATATTTAAGTATTTTACAAGCAACACTCCATATTTACAGCATCCCCACAATATTTGGCATGTATTACACAATTTTACAGGGGAGAAAACACAACAGTGAATGTCCAGTTTCTATTGCCTTCTGATGCTCAACTCCACACACCTTATCCTCAATGTTCAGAACATCTGGTAAACTCACAGCACAGCTCCGTTAATTTTGCTGCTGCTGAACACACAACTTTCCTGTATATCCACCCCATGGGACTTAAAACTGTGTTTGGGAAATTCTCACCTGATTTCCCCAGCACCACAATGGTCATTTAAAGGCTAAATCACCTTCACCAGAGGAATTCTCACCGTCTGTCATCAGGGGGCCATTCTTCCTCCTCTTTTCTCTCCTCTCCACAGGTTCTGTGGCTTCTGCAACTACTCACACCAAGGCTGAATTTCTTCCATTACAGAAATCAGACTAAATTGCAGAGTCCCCTCCATCAGATAGACAGCATTGCTCCAAAAGAGCGAGGATGGAATTATGGATAACATCTGCACAGAAGAACTGAATTAACGTTGAAAACACAATGTAAATTTTTACTTTTCCTAGCTTCTGGTGGCTTGATTTTACAACCAGAAAGCTCTTTAAAAAGTTTTACAGTGTAACAAATTTGTTAAAAAAAAATCAACTCAAGAAAAAGACTCCATCCAATGGAGTAATTAAACTCAGGACAGCCCTCTACCTAGGCCTGTACCTAGCCCCAGTAGGCTGCTGTATGCTAGGTTAGCCATTAGAGCAGGAGAAGGCAACCCAGGGCTTCTGAACTACTCGCTCCTAACCAAACTGCAAACTACTGAGGAGTTCCCCATTGGTGACAAACCCTTCCTTTCTCTGCTGTCCCTGTACTCACCCCCCTCAACCTCTGAGTCCCATTTTGCTCCCTTGCCGTGCAGCAGCCTGGCTGCGGGCAGCAGAAAAGGGGGTCCCCAGGACAGCCCCTGCTCCCTGCTGTCCAGTGCCCAGATCTCATCTGGAGAAGCAACTGCAAGGAAAACCCTATTTTGTTCCTATATCCTGGAGATGTCCCACCCCAAAAGAGGGTACGGAAGGGCACCTGGCCAGCACAGGCCGTGCTCAGGAAGCCACGTGGGACTGACCATGCTCAGTGCACGTGGAACTGAGCTGCCAGCATCTAATGGCCTCGTGGAACAAACTGAGCCATGGGAGTTTACAGGAATAGCAAGAGCCCCAGCGGGCTGCCATGGTAACACAGCCTGACCAAGTTCCAGAATTTCAGTCTCACAAAACGGGATGGGAGAACGTTTGTTTGTTTGTTTTTAACAGGTAGGAAACTTTGCATTCTCACTAGCCTCATTCTGGGAGACAGCTGAGCTACTTCAGCTGAACTTTCCAGCTGAGCCAAACACGTGGCAAACAGTGGAAAACATCAGCTCGAAGGTGATCGTGTAATGAAGTGATAGAGGCATTTTCCCCTTCACTTTCAAAAGAAAACATAAAGTGAGCCCAACTAGAAGCACAGCTACTTGCTCTACTTATAACAATATGCTGGAACCAAGAAAAAAAAGAAAAAAGAAAAAGAAAGGAAAAAGCGCTGAAGTGTCTTTGCAGGTTTTGGTGGCAAAGCATGAGGGTGTCCCAGGGCGCTTGAGGACAACCCATCAACAAAGTCTTTTTAGGGAGCTGAACTGGTTCGTGAGTTTGAATACAAACAACATCTCATTAAACAACACATATTTAGACTAAACTCTTGGCACATCACAAAAAAAAAAAGCGAAAGAATCACCACACTAAGAATTATGGCCTAGAAATCCTCATCGCTTTCCGAAGTTATCTTAAAGCGAGTCTCGAGGGAAAATTGTACGTTGTTTTTACAGCGAGAGTACACAAAAAAGCTGTCCTCTCCTATTTTGGCATCTTTGCTGAAATGAGAAGCCAAATAATTTCTGTGTTCACTGAGTGTTCCTATAGAATATATACAAATTAATCAGCATCCTTTAGGAGGGGAAAGCAGAAAGGTCAAAACAAGAGTCTGAGAAGATGCCAGGAAGCTCCTGCCCTACTTTATTTTCTAGACTTGCATTAATAATAAGTGTTTTACAAAAGATGACTTTTTTAGCAACATTATTCTTAAAAGATGAGAATTTAAATAAACTGTCAACTAAACAGAATATTATTTTGGAGAGTTTTTCCTGACAATGAGCTGATTGCCTGGGCCAGAGCTGCCATTTGCTGTACTTGCCAGCTGTGGGCAAAATTCATTTCACTGGATACCATCAATCAACCAGCTGAGAAAACCTTCTGAGATGACCTAGCAAAAGCTTTGTGCACCCAACAGCTTGGTCATTCTCCTCCAACTGTACTATTCCTATTAAAAAAAATAAACTAAAAAAAGACATTAACACTTTTAGAAACCCAACCCTAAGAAGAAAAATAACACCTTTTGAAAAATTCACAACTGTAAGGAGCTAAATATTGCCCCTCAAAAATGCAAGGAGTTCCCAGAGCCTCTCTCGTTTACTACCTTCACGTGGCTTCGTTTATTTTCATATCTGCCATCAAGACAAGCATTTGCATTAAGCAACAGTGTGTGCTGAGGAGGACTGAAGCTGAATCGAGAGATGGGCTCCAGGGGAGGAGGTCATAGATTCACACCCCGCACACATCTTCCTCTTCTGCAGAAAGCAGTTGTGTTCTTCTAGGGAAGAACCAGAAGCACCACACACAGCTGTAGCAAAGGGGGAGAGATAAATTTAGGAAGATAAAAGCAAGCAGGGACTTTAGCTACCTCAGAGTTTATTATAGCAAACTAGAGATATAGATCAACCCCCTGTCCCGGAGCCCTCGGTGCTTCGAGGCAGAGACATCGTTACAAATTGCTCAGACAGCACTAACTATGCGAGCAATCCACCGAGGCCGCCAAGGAACACATGTGTTTCAGGCATAAATCGTCCAATCTATTCCTTTCTGAATTAACATCTGTCATCATGACACCATTCAAAATGACTGAAGACTGGATCACATTAACAACCACACATCTTGGACAAATATTTACTGTTCAGTCCTTTTTTTTTTCATTTTAAAGAAAAAAATGCAGATAGCAAAATTCCTAGAGCTGTGAAAGGGAGACTCTCTTCAGCCACTGATAGAAAGCATGTGATTTTATTTACAAAATCAATGTTTCTCCCTCCTCCGTGAGTCTCTGCACTGCACACGGGTGAAATCACTGCATCCTGTGGTGTTGCAATGCTTTCTGAAGGGCTCTTCTGGGGGATTTTGCTATACTGGACGTTGCTCACCTCAGAGGCTTCACAAAGTCTTCTCCCTCAGGACACAGAAACAGATCTGGCTAAGTATGCACTGAGAAGAGAAAATTGGATGAAGCAATTATCTGACTTCGATGCAAAGCTGCCAAGGGGACCACCAGCTTGCTATCTTGCTCCTCAGAGTCAACGAATGGGTCACAGAGCGTGACGACAGGGTTTCCCATGGGGCACAGAACAGGATGGCCAGAAGGCAACACAAGAGTGCAGCTCAAGCTTGGGTACACCCAAGCAACACAGTTTTCCCAGATACTGGATTAAATCTGTATTTCAGAAGTTGTCAGCAGCCAATGCTCACCTCTGAAGGCAGCTTATTTGAGTATTATAAGCTCATAGCTCTAGGAAATTACATCTGCCCAGGCTGATTTCACTCAGCTTCAGCTCCTAGCCACCACTAGTTTCATAACAGTACTGCTCAAAATGCCAAGAGATCCTGCTGACATCCTCCTGGGTGTCCTGCAGAGCAGGGAGCAATGCTCCCTCCCTCCATCAGCAGTTTCCACCAGTCCTTTACTCTCCTGCAGCTCGAGCAGAGCTTTACCAAGACATCCAGTCTTGATTTTAAGACTTGAAAAAAGAGTAAACTCATCAAGCCTGTAGGGCAGATGTAGCAAAAATAATAATACTGATATAAAAGTGCTGCCTTTTTTGGTTGTTTGCCTAGCTTCAGATATACTTCTTCCAACTAAATTAAAGTCTTCTGAGAAAAAGAAGTTCCTTCTATGTAGATACAGAGAGACTACAAGTAAATCTCCCCAAAATCTCATGCATAAACTAAATAAATTGAAATGAAATCTCTTAGACTAAGGAAGGCTTTGCAGACTTCAAATGATTCTTGTAGTTCCTTACTGAAGTGTTAACACAGAACATCTTTATTCCACTAACACTTGCACGAATGGCCGATACCCCTCTGAGCAATGTCTCCATTTTACTGTTGTTGATATTCTCTGACGTTTTCCACGTGATGGGTTCATAAAGCACTGCTCCAGTACCGAGGAACATCTGCTGCACATGTGGGCAATGCAACATCCACAGCAGGCATGGGCTGCACTGGTGGCGAAGTCATGCACGTCTGGATGGAAGGGACCCCACACATCTGCATGTGAGGCCAGGTGGAGACGATGCCGTGTGAATGCAGCACTGGTCCGTTCATTTGGTCTGCCAGGTGCTCAGTCTCGTGCATGGCCCAGTGAATGTGCATGTCTTGGCCATCGTGGAAGCACGCAGTAATCAGGGATCACATGGAAGATAAGAGGATTTATGAAGTGGGGGAAATCGGAGAGTATCATGGTGCAAGAGGGAGGCATGAAGGAGAAGGACATAAATCCACAGGCAATCAGGCAATTTTGTTAGCTCTGCTTTTTATAGAGTTGTGTCTTTCATTAGTATCAGCACCAGAATTGGAACAAAATCCTTTCTATCGCTCACAATATTCCAAGCCTGTATTTGATCAATGCAGCTCCTAGTATAACCTGGGCTTACACGCACTACAACCTTGAAATGCACCTACTGGGATTTACATAATTCTGATGGCTAAATGCTGCCAGTGCCTGCCAAAGCCAAAGATGGAGGAGAGTGCAACACCAGCACCCCCTCAATGCTTTTTCAAGACAGCTGCATTAGCTCTTTAGCTGGCGCTAGATCACACTGGCTTTTCAAAAGAAGGGAAAGTGGAAAAAAAAGCAACTCTCTAAATTCTCTTTATTTATTTATTTTTAATTATTATTACTTTGGCTGAATCATGGATGGAGAAGGTAAGAGTGTGAAATACTTAAAAAAGTAACTATCAACTGGATGGCAGCAGACATCAAAAGAGATTAGAAGATGACAATTTTAGGAAGAAATTGTCTCAGGTTAAAACAGGACAGTGAGGCAACCCCAGAAAGGGTGCCCTAGGAGGGCAATGATTGAGTCTTTTCAGGCAGTAATTATGCTTTGATATCTTCATTCAAGAATGATCTGAAGGAAGAGGAACTTAAGAAGAATAAAAATCGAACTGAAGGCCTCCAATTTTCACGTCACAGCTAGGATTACTGAGCCAGAAATGAAGATGAGGCTCTCTTGGCAGATATGGGATAAAGGTTCTTTAAGGACTACTGAAGACTAGCATAAATAAATGCTTCTTATCTTTAGTGGGAAGCATAGTGCAAGTGCAAGGAAGACCGGATTTTGGTAATGGCAAGCAGAGCAAGGAACAAAAGAGTAGAAAAAACATGCATACTGTTTCAATTATTGGAAGGGCCAGCACGTCAATTGATTTTTGGTTTGAAGTTTCAAGGAGAAGTGGTCTAAAACTGGGGTCATTTATGATGATATTCTTGCAAATCCAAACGTGTGAAACCTTTGATACTTGGATTTTTTTCATCCAGAAAATAACGCACTTTCAGATATTTTTTTAATTTTCTTCATCTGCTTCAGAAGGAAGGCGAATGTCACTACAGACTTGTGGCTGTGATGGTCATCCAACCCAGGTGGACAAATTTTATCACCCAGCACAAACCCACCTGATAATATCAAAAGCTGTGTTGACACACTGCAACAGCATCAGAGCAGCCCATCACCAGCTGATGGCTGACAGTGTACCTACAGACACGGTGTGTGTCTGGGCGGGAACAGCTCTCAGCTACGCAGCCATCTGCCTAATCTTATTACGCTCTTGCATACAGGTATGTATGAAGGGCAAGCTCCAGCCTGCACTTTCCATACCAATAACCTTCCTTTGGGAATCTGGCCAGGATGACTACGCCGAGGCCCACATTGCAGACTGGGTCATTTGTCTGCTGAAGTCCCTGTATGGTCATCATGACAGTGCTATCTGAAAGCTGGTTAAAGCAGTACGGTGCAGAACTATGATCTTCTCCCTCTTCTGGTCGGCAGGGGCAAGATATTTTACAGCATATACACGTTTTCCAGCCTCTCTTCTGACCATGACTAGAAAAAGATTGGCTCACCTCCTCTAACAGAGCATCAGTGTTGACACTTGCACTTACACTGTCTGGAAATGTCTCTGGACGCCCCTGTTAAAGCAAAGGATTTACTTTATCATATGTAAGTCTTCCTTGGTGCCCTTGGGCCATTCCCACCACCGCACTGGGGGAGCAGGTCCTGGCCATAGGGGCACAACCTCCCAAGCAGCACAGACTAATCTTTTGCACAGCAAGAAAGAGATCAAAATAAAAAAAAAAAAGAAAAAGAAAAAAAAAGTCATTATTGTCTCAAGAATCATTCTAGAAAGACAAATGAACTCCCAGTTACTCTCTGTCAAAAGAACACAGCGTATTTTCCACAAAGCAAGTCATGCAGACTCTCACTTCCTCCTCAGTCAGAGACGTGGCAGGAGCCAGAAGAGTCTGCCCCAAGTTCTAATTCTAATTCCTCGCTTCACCGTTTAGTAACTGTTCAGCTGCCCTGACCCTGGCACTGAACCATCCTGATAAAGTGATAAGGCATTCCCTGCTATCAGGTGCTCTGAAAATCCCCCTGCACTCTGTGAGGGGCAATGGCCTTTTGCCCCTTGCGCTGGGACCCCAGGACATTTACCTCTGAGGCTTTCTGGCCTCTCCCCCAGCTCAAGCCTCATCATGTCCTTTGAGCACATTGGCTGCCTTACTCACCAGCCATACCCTCTACGCTAGACTTCTGGAGAGATTACTGCTAAATGGCTATTTGGAGGAAAACTCTGATCAACAAAAGAAACAGGACAACCCTTAAGATGACTTCACAAATCAAAAGCTTCCTCTCACTGATGAAGGAGCAGCAAGCCCAGCTTCTGTCCTCTTCTACCAGACTCCAAGGAGAGCAGGAATGCCATGCCTACACAGGTATATCTTTAAGCAGATGGGCTACAGTTGTCTCAGCACAGGATCAGGCATCACAGATCTACAACCAAGCTTCACGTTTATAATTAACTAAGTCAAGTAGCAGTAGATTTACAGCTCCACCAAAAAACAGACGAATATACACAAAATATTTTAAAACAACAACAGCTTGGGAGGAGGAAAGAGAAAATATTTGCAATCAAGAAGCAGACTCCGGAGTGAAACTGTCACTGGCCACTCCATTTGTCACCAAAGGAAAAAGCAGGTTCCCCCTCCTCAGCCCAGACCACCTGCTCCTGGGCTGGGCTCAGGTTCTGAACACGCTGGAAATACGTGCACATGGGTGAAGGGTCACCTGGAGCTGGAGAGCAAAAAGCAGACTCTCCACCTCACTGTTTTTCCTCAGGCTGATAAGAGAATCATCATGGACCCACAGTTCATGAGTTTTTCAGGGTTGCAAGGCAGCCCACTTGCAAGGCTATTTTAGATTCCAACAAATCCACTGTGTACTATGGGGCTGTGATGTTCACTGAGCGCCCTGGCAAACACATAGTATGACAAGGCCATTAAGGGGATCACGACAAGGCCATGGATGGAAGAATCTCTAAACAAAAGCTTGGCAGACCGTGAGGAATCTGGCATCAGGCAGGCCATGGCTCCAGCACAGGAGGAAGGCTGATCAAGGCAGGAAGACAGTAGGACACGTTGTAGCAGGACTGGAAGTAAACCATGGACTTAAAGCAAAAACTTAGTTTCAAATAAAACCTTAAAAAAAAAAAAAAAATCCCCGGTGCTGCCATGTCCACAGCATCTCCATAGCCAGGTGTTGCAACAAGGAAGCAGGGCTTAGCTCCTGCCCGCTGCTGCAGTCTCAGCTGCTGCTGGACTCATGCAGTCTCATGGCTGCTTTTTGGACGGCATCACTGCAGCACACAGGCTGTGAGGGGCATGCCCCTGCAAGGGACAGCCAGCCACGCTTGGCCTCGCTCGCAGGCAGGTGCTCACTTGCTCCCATGACTTTCACTATCAAAGTGAGCCCCGAGGTGCTGCAGGCGCTTACTGCACAAGTGACTCCTTCTGGCAAGAGCTGCAGGATCCCTGTTGGAAGCGTCCACAGGCTCATTACTGCACAAGAAGGAAGCTTGCGAGCTGCCAATTGCTAGTGAAACCTTTGCCCTCACTTGGCTGCTTCATCACGGTGTGCCAGATGTTCAGGGAACTGAGCCCTAAGCAAACAAGAGAGCTCCTTCTGATTCACTAATGATGGGCAAAAACGCACCCTGGAAGCAGCCTCAGTGCCAGCCAGCGACGGCTGGTTTGCATAATTGCTGCCTGTAAACTCCTCCGGTTTCACAAACCAGCTACCCTGAACGCAATGGAGAAACTTTCAGCTTTTGACTGTTATTTCAATCCTTCTCCAGTAGAACAGAGAAGGGAAGCATGCAGCAAAAAACCCCCTATAATTGCCCTGGTACTTTAGATGTTCAGGAAGAGCTCCTGTGGCTGACAGAACCCAGGTGATACAAGATGGTACAGCTGTAGGAAGGAGCCAGGTGGATCACGATATGTGTGGGTAACATCTCTTGGCAAAAAAAAACAGTCCAGGAGAGAGTTCTGAGTGACTGCCCGCGAGTAATCCACCTCTGGGGATGCACAGCAGCAGATGTTTCATTAGAGGAGGTGTGCCTGGGAGCATCAGCTGCCTTGGGCAGCAGCAACTGCAAGTCAGCACTGCAGCCCGGTCAGCAAGGACGCATGAACAACTCACACCTGTGACTCTTCTGCAAAAAACATGCAAGCCATGGGGCTCCAGTCTGCTTCCTTTCCACTTGCACATCTACATAATAGGTCAGTATGGTGCAATGCTCCCCTTGGCTAAATGACACCTTGCTCCATCCCACATCCTTTTCTACCCATTTACCTGCAAAAAGTGCAACTATTTTCTCCTTTAGTTTATTGTAATGTTTGTCAGATGACTGAAATTGGGTTACCAGGGTCTTACTTGCAAGATTCTCCCAACTATCCCAGTTGAGCTGGCAATTTTGAGTGCCAGCCCACCCAGAACTCTGACAGAAGCTGCCTCTCCTCTGCTGCTGATGCAGTACAGATATTTAGCCAAACTTGTCCTTTTTTATATAAATCTTTTCTATCACACTTTTATTTGCTTCCGTACATTTTAGTGTGAAATGAAATGAAAGCAGCTGGGCTTTTACTTTTCTTTAGTCTGCATTCCAATGCTCTTTCTGTACCTAGTGGGCACTACATATAGACAGAACACTGAGGCATCACCTAGATGTCTGAAACTGTCCCACCACACTGAATGCAACACACTGAATCCTCTGCCTCACTGTTCTGATGCTGCTTCCTCATCACATCGATTCTTTCCTTGTAACTCGAAAATCCTCCTCTCTACAGTACTTATCCCTTTCTCAATGTGCAAGTGTTGCACGAAGACTAACAGAACACAGAATAAATCCTTCTCAGCTGCAGGGAGAATAAGCTTATCCAACCACTGACCCTGATAATAAATAGCTACTCATCTTTCATTTACGTTTTCTCGATAAACTCCCCTTGCTTTCACTTACTTGAGAGAGGATCACGCAAGGATCCCAGTGCCTGGCCCAGAATGTCCAGTCACCCAAGTCCAAGCAGCCCTGGGACTGGTGGCATCTGAAGGAAATCAGGAAGTCTCATACCCCACCATGACTGTACCATGGACACATGCGGTTGCCAACAAAACTCAGAGGCAAAGGCAACATCAGAAGTCAGAGTCTGGCCCATTTTTTGAAGGATTGTGTCCATATCCACAGCAGTCACGTTCTTTAGCAGGATGCTTCCACTTCCCTTCTCCCTGCCCTGAGGTCAGACTCCTGGCTGTAAGCACTGGTGTGTCGTGGGGATGATGTCCAGCAGAGGGTCAGGCCTAATCTCATGTACGGAATAAGCAGCAGGTGTACAGACTACGTATATAAATCCAGGAAAAGAAGAATTTCCCTTTTCTCCAGGCAATCAGCTGAGAGAGAAACAGAACTGCTCCACAGAGAGTGCTGGTCAGGCACCTGTCATTTTGAACTTAGCACACACTGATAAAAATACTAACAATCAGTACCAGGACAAACAGACGCCTACGCCTTATTCCCATCACACTGATCGTTCTCCACCGGGTCATTTCTTCTAGCTAAGAGACAGCACTTTTTGCATCAGTCGCTTGGAAAAGGCAACTGTGCTAGCCACCTGCTTGCAGCTAAAGCCAGTGCCAGCAAGATCTCAGCCTCAAATAGAGAGAATAGATCACAGAGGACAAGACAGATGTTTTCCAGTCACCTGGACTTCATCGTAAAGTATTCAATGAACTGGCTCAGCAGCCTCCAAAACAGTAATGATTCCCTTTGGGAACTTGTATAGAACAGGTAGAGGATTGAAAAACGGACAAATGTAGTTCCTATCCCTAAGAAGGCAAAAAAGAGAAGAGACTTGATTTATGATTTCATTTCTCAGAATAACAAGATTAATTATAAAAAATAACAAAGATGAAAAAAACACCAAAACCAAAGATGAGTAGTAATCCAGGTGGACTTGTCAAGAACAAATCATTACTTAAAAAAACATTATTTCTTTCTACAGGAAAATAATTATTGTAAGGGAGAAGCAAGACGTGAACTGACATTCAGTAAGGCTTCTGACATATCATGTTCACAAACATGCCAAAAAACTTTATTAGTGACACTACTGTGATGTGAGTTCAGAAGTGGCCAAAAAAACCATTCAGAAGGAGCTCTCAGTGGGCTCACTGTAGAAATGAAGGACATATGACACCGGGGTCTGCCTAGGAACCAACTCTGTTTTGCTTTTTCGTTACCAATCTGGATGATGGAGTAAAAAGTATGTTTATTAAATTGCAGAGGATGTGAATTTGGAAAGAACGGCAGGTATGCTAGAAAGCTCTGCCAAAGGAACTTGGCAAATTGGAGAAGTGCTCTGGAAGAAAGAATCACTAGGAACAAGCGCACAGTGCTGCTCTTTGGCAAGCAGAACAAACTGCATAAGTCCAGGCTGCAGAGCTGGGAGGCAGCTGCTCTTTGGTTCTTCCAGAGAGCTGAAGGCAGAGCGAGTCACAAGCAGGACACTCACCTGCTGTCCTGTGCCATGCTGGCAAAGCAGATACATGGAGCTCTAAAGAGTGTGAGGACACCAAGGCTAGTGAAGCTGTTGTTAGCTCTGCTGTGTCTGTTGTTCTCTGCATATTTTGACAGCTCTCTTTAAGAAAAATATAAATCAACTGCTCTCTTTCAAAGAGCAATAGAAATTAAGAGATCTGGAAAATATCACCTACAAGAACTGAAAGAAATGTTGTATTTATTCCAAAGACATGAATGATAAGGAGCCAAACACAAGAGCTTTCAATAACCCACAACACAAGAAGCTCAAGTTCTTTCTGCTCTCTGCCAGGCTGGGTGCTGAAGCATTCAATTAAGATTATTGCAATCACTCTCTCCAGTCTTCCACCTGGTTTTAACAAACTGTTCACCTTATCTTTCCAGGACCAGGGGACACAGCATTACAATCAATGCTCCATGACAGCAACCATCAGGTGGAAATTCAATTTGTTTTGAAGCAAACTCAACCATCCTTTTTGAACTTCAAGCTAAAGACCATAGGTCCCTACCAGTGCATTCAGGGCACTGACACCATCAGGGTATTGAGGCCCTTCCTTTGCCTAGAATGAAGAACAAGAGCATGACACAAACCACAAAGAAAACTTTTAACTCAATTATTCAAGTTACCAAATCCCACTTGTGCTTGCCCACAGGCTAACAGGTAACTTCATCTGCCTGGCAATAGAAAAATAATTGCAAGTTGGTGCCAGTGTGAGACACAAGCCCTAAGGCCATCTATGTAACAGCCAAATAAAATTATATTCCCAGATTGTTTTCATTCTGTGTGTGCTGAGCTGCCAGCTTCCTCTCTTTGTCTCCAAACACACAATGTAACACTCCATCCTCCAAACACTGATCCATTTGTCTGGTTATTTGTTGAAAAATCATTAAAGAACATCTGAAAATAGAGACGTGATTTGTAAAAGAAGAATTATAGCCAAATAGAAGCAATTTATTCCAGACTTCATGACAACAGATAAAGACGAACCATCCACTAAACGAGAAGTCAGTGGTCACAACCTGATTCCATTTAGGGTGGGTGAACTACAGAGAACAACTCTGACTGGTAACCGGCCCACAGCACTATAGAAGGGCACTAATGCAACTGACTGGGTTAAAACGTTCACATGGGGGAAACAGTGTCTTCACCATTTTGGTGGTTTTAAAACAGACGTGATGTTGTTTTCCTAGATGATACTTTAGCCAAACACAAATTATGAATCTCAGTACAGCAATAAGTGAGCAACGTATAATGACTTGTGCTTTTCAGAAGGTGACATTATGTCTTTGGATGGCAGCCTTTTCAATACATCGTGCTGTTGTTGTCCCCTCCTCCCATCCTTAGCCTCAAAAACCCATTTTCCTTCTGTTGTCATTGATCTTTTCCTTCTTCTACTCTTAAAAAAAGTGCAAAAAATCCACGCGAAAGCAGCTCCTTTCATGTACTTTCTAAAATAAAAGTTAAATTCATTGTTCATAGCACACACTGCATACTATTTAATGGAAAGCCTCATCTGTGACGCAAGGTCAGGTTACAGAGAGCAGACGTATTTGTAAAACATAATTAAAACTGAAGTCCATGGATGTAAAAAAAGCTTTCACTTCAGTGCAGCAGGGCATACAGAGGAAATCTCCTCAGACCAAAACGTGGCAAACATGATTGTGATATCACATCTGCCCACCGCTTCTAATTAGTGGCCTTCCCAATGCCAGTTAACAGTGCTCTTACCACTTTCTCCTTGTAAACAATGTACTTCAGCCACTTGAAGTCCTGCCATTTGAATCCCGCCAGAACAAACAGGGAATCCTTCTCATATTGCTCCATTTTCTGGATCGCGCCTTCAGGATATGTGATCCGGAGAGTTGTTTTGCCCCCCACATCCTTCTCAAAGCCCTTCACTGGAGCTGAGTTCAACCTGTAGGGCAAGCAGAGAAGATGCTGTCATGGATCCCCACTTCCACTCACACACACGTTGATGACGCAGTGGCTGCTGACGGCGTGCAGCTCTGCACACAGCTGCTACGGCAGCAAATGTAACTCCTGCAATTCTTCACTGTAAACAGTTACGAAACTTTATACCAAGTGGCAACAGTTTAATTATAAGCTATTTAAATTACTTGATTTAATATGATGCAAACCACTTCTGCATATCCACTTTTGTGATTTAAATTGCGTTGGAAGCTTTGAAAAAAAAAAAAGAAAAATATTGTTCTTGCATATTTAGATTTACAAACTTAGCATTAGTAAGTCTTCTGTAAGTCTTCAAATTAAGCACTAATTAGTCTTCTGCAAGACTGTGCTGAAGCAGAGGCTGCAGCTCTGTGGCAGTGTAAGCAGACAAACTGTTCTCATGCTTCTACCCCAGCCCAGAGCTTGGGCTGCTCATCTCACCTGCAGCGAGGCTGTTTAGGGAGCTAGGTCAGTTGATGCTTTTCAAAAACAGGAACAATCTCCACCTGGATTAACTCCCCAGACTGGCCCATCCAGAAGGCAAGCTGCCCTACAATGCTAGCAATAGGAAGAAGGAGGACTCTGCTTGCAGATTAGGCTCAGCAGCACTTCAGCCTCACCGGTAAAGAAGAGATTGCTGTGGAAGTGCAGCCCACTCTGAAAAAACCCAAATGGACACACACACGATTTCTGAGGGAATGCTACGTGTTTAGCTGTGCTTTCGTTAAAACTCCCCTCAGGGACACAGCTTTCTCCCTTCAGAAAGCAAACTGCTCCAGTGTTAACAGTGATCATTAGCTTCACGACATTAATCAGAACCTCTTTGTGCGCATCGGCCACTCTGTTCAATACCAGAAACCCAACGCTGAGGAAATTTCAAGTAACTTGGAATACAAATCTTGCTGACATCAAACAGCAGCCCCTGATGGAACAGCACTGCCTGCTTGAATTATTGCTGCCTTCTTGACTTGGGGTATAGTTCAATACACTGGAAAGTGCTTATGGACTGCAAATTTTCTCATGTAGGAATGTTAACGAGGATCTGGATTTGTCTTTTTCAGCCCGGGTAAGCATTTTAGGCGGGAAACCTTTTAGTAGAGGAAAATCCCTATATAAAATCTAAAATTCTATTCATAATTAAGGAGAAGAAATTCCTATATATGTTAAGTAGAAATATTTTATCACTGGGAATAACATATTAAATAGAAAGCAACTTAGGAATCAGCACCACCACAATTTATATGGAAATGAAGTCTCTTCTCAAGCTTTATATCCCTCACCCTGTACCCTGACTTGGAAGTCTCTAGACCTAGCTGCCTGCAAAAGCAGTGCACCTGGCTGCTCCGACCCCTTGTCTTCTCTTCTCAGGCTGACTCACACATCTGCCACCTTTACTATGAGCAGAATTTAATCTTCAAGGCACTGTGTGTGGGCTGGATGACCCTGCATATGTAAAAGCACATGGTCTTAAAAGCAACAGATAAAACAGTTGAGGACAATGTAAAGAAAGCTGGTTATACATATTTTCATCTATCTTCTTGAACTGGAGGGGATGCTTAGTGCCTGCAGTCCTTCAAATTTTGATGTGCAGCTCTTTGGCAGGGTTTTTCCCACTCCCAGCTGCTGGGATAGCTGTTCTGCTGCTAACCTTGTTAAACCTCCCCAAACTGAGGACCCCTATTTTATACCGAGACAGGAAACAAAACAAACCATTTCCCTCAAGTAAAATGAACTCCAGTCTCCAGCAAAGGGCCAGAAGGTGAGCTGCTGATGGAGTCATAGCACTGCAGCCCTGCTAATGAGCCAGCACCATCAGCACAGGGTCCGTGCCCCCAGGGCAGCACAGCCAATCGAGCATGGAAAGCTCTGGCAGCTGCAATCCCCACTCACAAAGGTGTGTACTGGACACTGAGCCTCTTCTCAGGCAGGACACACTGGAGGCTGTACACACGCTACACCTTATACAACTTTAGGAAGCCAAACGGCCTCAAACAGCCCATGCACAGGCAGTTTTCTTCATAGGAAGTTTCAGAGTGTTTTTCTGTCACTGCATTTGCTGATAGCAGGGGGAGCTTAGAGACACTAACCTAGGCACCAACATCATTGAAGTATCTTTGAAGTACCATTTGAACTTTGTACTTTGAAGCATCATTGAAGTACCTGTTGGAGCGGGTCCAGAGG
>WBMW01001037.1:0-112326 GCA_013396635.1 Penelope pileata | reverse complement strand
CCACTTGGAAAAGGAAGTTATCACCAATACATTCGAGGAACCTCTTTGATTGCTGGTGCCCCACTGTGTTGTCCTCCCAACAGATATCGGGGTGGTTGAAGTCCCCCATGAGGACCATAGATTGGGAACGTGAGGCTGTTTCTATCTGTTTATAGAGACCCTCATCCACTCGGTTGAAATGTGATTTGAAATCACATGAAATATGATTTTATGAATTTGTGAATCACAAAATGGTGATCTGAATCAACTGTTGAGCCCTCCAAGGTCATTGTCCCTAAAAGAGGATGGATGCCTGGATCCATCACTGTATGACTTTGGAACAGTCAAAGTCTGTGTCTCTGGAAAACTTAGCTGGTATTTGATTGTGCTTCCACAGCTGGGGATACTAACAAATGCTGTTAGTGTGCACACAAGAGTGCAACCTCTGGCCATAAGCGCATAATCAGTGTGCATAACCCTCACGTTTCAGTACTTTGTCCAGTGGCATTCCCTCAGAACTATGTCACTATGTAGGTATTTAGTGAAAAATAAATAGAAAACACTGTTGTAAACACTCTTATTGTAAAATACTGATCAAATTAACTGCTAGAGCAGCAGTGAGGAAATCAATGTCAATTAGTAGTGTTTTAAAAGGACAGAGAAATCAACTGAGAAGACCCAGGAGGTTAATCACTTTCCATCAGAATTATTAATTCTATGATGTGTTTTAAAAGGAAGGACACTGTAAGCACTGACAGAGGCCCTAGAAGATAACAGTACTTGTATGTCAGCACAAGTTGTTTCTGAGTGATTAAAAGTAACCAATCTTAGTGACAAACTACTCTTTTCCTAGCAAAAAGGAGATAGTAGAATTACAGAATTATTTGTTTGAAGGGACCTGAAGAATCATCCAGTTCCAAGCTCCCTGCCATGGGTGTGGTTGCCACCCACCAGATCAGGCTGCCCAGGAACCCATCCAGCCTGGCCTTGAGCACCTCCAGGGATGGGGCATCCACAACTTCTCTGGACAATCTGTTCCAGTGCCTCCCACCCTCCATAGTAAAGAATTTTTTCCAAGTATCTAATTTAAATCTCCCTTCTTGTATTTTAAAGTGTTACCCTTTGTTGTATCACTGCACTCCCTGATGATGAGTCTCACTAGGTGCTACTTCTGGGCCAGTAGAGAGTCCTACATTGCTATAGTTCTTGGAGGGAAGTTTGAAACAGGGTTTATATGCCTCACAAGATGCACTGAGTTATGTCACAAGAACCATCACCTGTTCTGAACTTCTCTGTCTTGTATTCTCTTTTTTTGCCCAAGCCAATCTTGTAACAAAGCAGTCAAGGATTAAATTAAAATTAAGGCATGAGACATGCACATCTCAGGCAATGATGATGTGGTGAAAGAGGAGGTTCAATTTCATAGCAAGTATTACTTCAGCTATTCACTGGATGTGTCTGATGACTCTTTATGTGAGGAATCACAAGAGTTTGTTCTTGCCTACACAGAGCACAACCAGTTTGTTCAATGTAGGATGGGGCCCCAAATCCCTTGCTAAATTCTGCTTAGCACTAACATGAGAGCTGTCTATGTGAAAGCTGCAAGTTTTGGCCCAATGAAAATTATAACAATACAGCAATTATAGCTTAGTTCTGCAAAAAGAACACTCTTTGGCATCCCCTTACTGTTGTCAGGCCATGTAATCCATTTTCTCTAGTGAATTATGTGGTATTCCCTATGGCAGAAACACTGCTTTGCATTTTGCTACATTTCTTTTTATCTCGATTTTCTGTTTTATGCTTTGCATATAGCCCTCAGCCAGTATAATTTCCTTACTAGAGTCTTTCCCTTTCTGCCTGGTGTTCCCTCCCCTAGATGTGTTTAACATGTGATGGGCCAGGTGGTATGTATATCTGAAAACACTCTTATCTTCTGTACAGCTCTGTCCCTCATGGCATCCTTCTGGACTAACTGTTGAACTATGAGATTAATAAGTTCACAATATGGTGGGTGGTGAACAGGCTGAATGGCACAGCTCAAAGTGTTGTAGTGAGTGGGACTACATCTGGCTCGTGGCTGGTCAGCAGTGTTGTCCCCCAGGGCTCAATTCTAGGGCCAGTCCTGTACATCACTTTTATCAAGGGTCTGGATGCAGGAGTTGAAAGCAACCATAACAAATTTGCTGATGATACTAAACTGAGAGTTTTTGTTGGATGCCTGGAAGGACAGGAGGCTTTACAAGAGGAAGCTAGGTAAGTTGGAGCACTGGGCAATCATCAGTGACATCAATGACATGACGTTCAACAAAAGAAAAGGCTCCTCTCCTCTCCTCTCCTCTCCTTATACTTTAACTGAGTGCAATTGTGAGGTTAAAGTTCAGCCCTGAGCAGAAATATCTCAGGAACCCTTGCTAAATTAGTAGAGACTACATGAAAATCCTGTTAAACGTTGAAGTTCTACCTTTAATATTTCTATGGCAGTATATAGTGAGAAAGTAATTCGCAGCTCCATTAAAACTGTTTGGTCATTTTTATACTCAAAAAGCATATTTCTGATGGATTTTATATATAGCATGTTTAAATAATAAACATTTTTCTTTGTGGACTTCTACAGCTTGCTATGAATATATCCCCAGAAAAAAAATCATGTGTTTCCCTGCTACTTTGTAGTGTATCACAATACTTTGTGAAAATAATCCTACGAAATTAATTTCCACACTTCCATTTAAGGGCCTCATTCTTGAAATGAATTTTAGTAAGAACTGAGTGTCTTGCTGACATTTAAAGGAGCAGACTTGGAATGTAAAATATGTTTCTATGTGTGTATTTTCAGGTCAACCTCAGACTTCAGCAACTCATCAGTAGTGAGGTCTTTGAACTAGAAGTCTTTTAGCAGTTTCCCCAGAGAGCTAATGAGAAGCGAAGAAGGTATTCCATTTGGTAGTGTTTTTGTCATTAGCATTTTCCTTGGAGATAAGGAATTATGCTTAGCTAGAAATGGTCACTTCCACAGAAATACAGCAGTAATTTAGTCTTCACACATGAAATGTAGTAAATTACTATAAGATGTTTGATCTGTGACTATAGTAGAAGTTTTAATCAGATATATTCTGTAATGAACACATCCTCCAACAGGAACCTGTTCCTTACACACTAAAATGGTAAGTCAACTGAGTACCTTGGAGGTTTTGTTTGGTTTATTTTTGCTTTGTTTTGTTAGTTTTTTTGTTTTTTTTTTTTTTTTTTTTTAATAGGGAAGGGCTTGCCTGCTGCGGAAATCAAGAAAACCATCAAAAATACACTAAAGCAGTTCAAACAGGAAAGGCAAAAGGTGAGTTTATAGCATAGCACATGTTGTACCCATGTGTGCAATCTCAAAGGAATACAAGATTACATAAATCAGAAAAAGGAATAAAAGTGTTCAGAATGAGTGTTCACTGAGTTTACCTAGAACTTACAGAGTCATAAAAACCTCTCTGTTCTGCAGCAAAATGAATCCTGATTATCTGCTTCAGGAACTAAGTGGAATAAGGGAATACACATACTTCCCAGTCCTGTCCCTCCTAATCTTGCTTTTATGGGGCAGAATGGGTCATTTCAATTGCATAAATGCAAGTAATTTTATCTTAAATGACTAAAGAAGCACATTCTAGAAAAGAAAGTATAAGATGGGCTAATTCTGTATGGTTCTCTCATTTTCAACTAGCTGACTGATGTGATCCTTACCTTTACAGAAATATAGTCTAAATATTTATAAATGAGAAAATGAGAGTAATCTCAGTATTTAAACCATCTACTTAAAAGAAGCATTCAAAGAGTTGTCTTTTGACAGACAAATCAACGTATATCTAAATCTGCAATTTTTAATAAAAACTCACTCCCATTTTCTTTTCCAGGTAACAGAGATGAATGATTAGTTGCTTCTGATGAAATGTTGACAATATCTTTAATTAAAGTAGAATAAAATATCCCATTAAAATTATTACAAGTAAAAGTTAAACCTGCTCTCTTGGCAATGGGCTTAAGTTCTGGTGGCTGATACTGGTGGTGAATTGGAAGATGCCATCCCTCCAGTGTCCTGTTAATACTCTGCTCTTTCTTCTGATTGGATTGTTGGTATCTTGCTGACATGAACAGGATATCCCCTTAATCTCACTCGGATTTAATCATATTGGATGTTTTCATCAATTACGTACAAAGAATGATAGCCATATATGAAGGCTTTTCATCATTAGGGAAAAAAAAGAAGTGTTCAGAAACTTAATTCTTGAGCTCTTAGCTTCAACACTCTCATTGAGGCAGTAATTACTCCCGATTCCCAAAGTCTTTCAGGGAGAACTTATTTTCTGTATTTGGTGGGAAAATACCTAACCCTGCTAAACAGTTAATTCTCCAATTATTGTTGTAATTTTTTTAAATGGTTTGTTTTGTTTATTAACATTTTGCCCTCAGGTTATCTTTTCTTATTACACAAAAGCACATTGCTTTTCATATAAGATAACAAGGTATTACACAGACATTGGTGAAAGATTCACTTAAGGACAGAAGTCTGAATTCTTCTTCCAAACTTAGTTAGCATGAAGGAGGTCTTGTTCCCTGGCAAACAGAAAGGTTGTGCAGTTAATCATGAATAGTGTCAGCAGAATATCATTTTCCAACAAAAAATCCCGCCCAAGCTGGATTACATGGGCCATCAGTCTTGGTTTAGCTGACAGTCCATGTGCTAGTAACAGTAATGACATGAAGGTTTATGAAATGCACAATACAGTCCTAAATGGAGGGGTCACTGGGGGAGGAGATGATTTTAGGTGAAATCAGCATAGGTTACCAAGACAAGCTGGTAATTAATGACTCATCAGGAATGCATAATTTTAGTCTCTTATTTTTCTGTGCTGATTGTAAGGCAGCTCTACTAAGAGACATGCTGCAACAAGTAATCAGATAACATTGTGAAATCTCTATTACTGAAGGTCTACATGAGCAGCCTAGAAATCTGCTAGAAATAGTTGCAGGATAGCAAGACTCATCCTGAAGGAGGAGGTGTTCTTCCTTCTGCCCTAATTTTGTGATGTGAAAAAGATTCGTTCCTCAATGACCTTAAATTAAATGAACTAAAGTCAACTGAAAGTAAGCACTATACGGGACAAATACTCTAGAAGAAGTTTTTTGTGATCAGTCAAGAGATATATTCCCTGC
Source organism: Penelope pileata (assembly GCA_013396635.1). Lineage (NCBI taxonomy): Eukaryota > Metazoa > Chordata > Aves > Galliformes > Cracidae > Penelope > Penelope pileata. The sequence continues at coordinate 107,151 of WBMW01001037.1, read as the reverse complement.
ATTTCCAGGTAATTATTTTTTTCAAATGCCTTTTTCAAAGGCATTAAGACTTCCATTTTTTCAGCAAATTAAGTCTGCTTATGAAAAGATTAATATATTCAATCTTTTCTTTGTAAAATCACACTGTCCTGATAAAAAAAAAGGCCTGTATCTTAATTCCTTGTAAAGAAAAATTTATTCTGACAAAGGAATAGAATCAGGAGATACTATGTTTCATCTTTGATATAGATGTATGGCAACAATGTTACTATCCCGAATTTCAGATGAATTTAATTGAGCTCTAATGAACAAAATTAGTTGTCCTAGTGTAATTAGAACCTCATTTGAATATTTAGCAAATGAATACAACAGTAATTGTGGTTGATGATCTTTCTGCATCCTGAATTTCTCAGTTGCTTCTGTATGTCTCTTTCTCTCTCTCCACATGTAAAACATATGCAATGACCCCAGAGGATGAGCTCTGGAGATGCTCTTTAATGCTGCTTACTGAAGCAGTCTCACTGCAGGACAAATTGCAAGGTTAGTGAAATGAAAGATTGAAGAATGTAGACAGTTACTGGCGATAGGCTGGAGAAGAAAAGCAAATGTTACTAGTTGTATTTTGCTGGATATGTCTTCACACTACAAATAAAAGCAGTGGCAATCTGATCTTTTTGATACTTCGAGAAGAGAGCCTTCAAAACATTGGTTATGAAATAAAAGCATGAACCCAGAGAGCAGTCCTGCTACTGTCTGTGGAGAGTATCTCTCTGATTTAGTCTTCCAATGATTTGGATTTCCCAGCTTAATTGGATGTGTTACAATTCTTTGCCTCCTTCCTATATAAGGACAGCAGCCTGACCCCATCTAATAAACAAGGATGTATGAAATACGAATATATTTTTGATGCCAGATGATTTACAAATTTTTCAAACGTTATCTTCTTGTGATTTAATAAGGAAAAGTCACCACCCTTCCACCCCAAACCCTCTGCCTTCAAGTCTGAGAAATACACAGGAGAGCCATCCACAGTAGAATGTAAAGGGAAAAATGCTTTTAACTCTGCTCTGTGTCTCTATTCTTTGACTCTTTCTATTTCTGCACATCATGCACCCTCCGTGCCTTTTTCCTTATTTATCAGATCATTTTTCTAACTGGTCTCTGACAAGAACAAAGCTATGCTGTGTCTTGGCTCAGACTGTTTTGATCTTCGATTTGCAGGCAACCAGAGAGCATTGTTGCACACTAAGTGAGAGCACTTCATTAACCCTCCTTAGTGATTCATTGGAGGGTTGCACAAGGTGTGAGGCTGTATGAGAACAGTCAGGAAGTCCTCCAATTTCAATCTTTCTCAAAGAAAGTTAGATATCTGAAATTTGGATATATGGAGGCTGGAGAAAGTCAACAAGAAATTCCTGAACATATGCTGACTATCAAGGGAAGATAAGGAGGAGAAAGAAGTAATGATTTTTTTTTTTTTTTTGCATGTACAGCATTACTGGAAATGCTTGGGAGAAGTAATACAGAAATTTTTCAGTTGAGTAACGTCTATATCTTCTGTTCACATCTGAAAGGGAGGCCATTAGCTTATAAGCTTCTTATCTTTCACTGCTGAATTTCCTGGTGTACATACATATAAACACACGCATCCGCATGCATGCACAGCTGGATTTTGCAGAAGACCGGAAGATATGGATAGCCAAACTTAGGGAAGCTCACACGTTCCATGTATTGTTTGCCAAGTTTTTGACTTTACTATAGGTACCCATCAAAAATTTTAGGAGATGCATATGTGCTTTGTAGATTATCTGAATTTTACCTTATTGGATTTACTTATTGGTATGGGCAGAGAAACAAAAAGAATAAAAGAGCCTCATTTGCTCTTTAATATTCTGTAAACTCATCAATAGAAAAGTGTGGAAAAACATGCACAGTCAGCATTAATAAATTAAACAAAGAAAGAAAAATATTCCTTTCCACACAGCAGCATGAATTTCCTTTTAACCCTGGTATATCTGAACATGCCTTTACGTGGCTGCAGGATCTCATTCTCTCAGAAAATATAACTATACCATGTCCTATGCACTGCTGGCTATACTTTGGAACCAGTTGTAATATGAACTGTTAAAAAAATAAGCATCCAATAACACTAGGTTGTCCTTCTTTCAGCTGATTTTATGAATAACTCTATGTTCTGTGCATTGGCCAGTGAGCCAAGGTGTTATTTCATTTTATGTATCTGGTTTTATATAACTATGCTTTGCTTCACACATGATTTCTTTCCCTAGCCCAAACCAAGGACTGCCAATATATGGCTTCTATCAGGGAGGGCATTTGCTTTTTGTCTGATACATGAAATGTGAATGGGGAAGATGAATCAAATCAGCTGGAATTCCTCAGCCTGCCTGGACTGCAATGTAAACAAAAGAGAAAACACTTTTCCTTGTCCTGTGTCAGTGCTCATTGACATGATGTAGCACAGGGGCCAGGATGTGTAGAACGACTAGCTAATATGCTGGAAGTCATCCAGAGGCTATCAAACCAAGCAGCAAACTCAGCCAAAAAGGAGGAAAGGATCATGTCTGCTTTCTGGTTTGTGTTAGAATAGTTCAGCTGGAAAGGACCTACAAAGACTATCAAGTCCAACTGCCTGACTGCTTCAGGGCTAACCAAAAGTTACAGCATATTAATGAGAGCATTGTCCAAATGCATCTTGAGCACTGCCAGGCATGGGGCATCATCCACCTCTTGAGAAAACCTATTGCAGTGTCTGACCACCATTGCAGTAAAGAAATGCCTCCCAGTCCCAGCCTGACCCTCCTCTGGCAGCTCTGTGCCGTTCCCTTCCTGTCATCGGTTCCCAGGAGCGTAGCCCGGCAACCCTCTCAGCTGCCCCTCCTCAGGGAGCTGCAGGGAGCAGTGAGGTCACCTCTTAGCCTCCTCTCCTCCAGGCTGATAACCCAAGTGTCCCCAGCCTCTCCTCACAGGACATGACTTCCAGCCCTGTCACCTGCTCTGTTGCCCTTCCAGATGCTTTCAAGGACCTTAACAATGTTTTTATATTGTAGATCCCAGAAATGCATGCAATATTCAAGTTGCGGCTGCACTAATGCTAAATATAGTGGGAGAATCACCTTTTGACTGGCTGGCTGTGCTGTGTTTAAAGCATCCCAGAATGCCATTTGCCCTCTTGGCTGCCAGGGCACAGTGCTGGCTCGTGCTGAGCTGCTGTCATCAGCACCCCCAGGTCCTTTCCTGCTGAGCTGCTCTCCAGCCACTCATCTCCCAGTCTGTGCCTGTGTTTGGCATTGCTCTGTCTCAGATGCTGCCTCTGGCATTTTCCTTGTTGAACTTCATGCTGCTGCTGATTGCCCCGTGCTGAGGTGTTGCACAGAACTGAGGGACCTGACATGAAGGGACTATTCAATGGAATACTCAGATGTAGATATGATAAAACTTAAGAAAATGGTAAAAAGTGACTGTTTATGTTGATTTTCGAGCATCTGCTTCCTAAAACGTTTATGCACATAAATAGAATATGCATGCAAATTAAAAAAGAAATATTATATACCTGAATTTTCCTTAAGCAGATCTATTCTGTATGTACAAGGCTGAAGGTAAAGCCTGCAGTGGAACAAGTAACAAAGTTACACAGTTGACAGAGGAAAAACTGCGTCCCAACACATGGATGTGTCTTCTGTTTCTGTTATCCATACTTAGACTTCAGAGAGATTAGGAAGTGTTGCTAGGGAGAAGATACCACATTGTGGCTGTAGGTGTGCTCCTGTCTGAGTCCATTCTGGCATCAAGATTGATGTACTGCTATAAGGCTTTGTTCTGTAATGCAAATATAGAAAGAGAACAAGACATGAAAAGCACAAGAGAGCCTTTACAACTGGGATCTGTCATGGCTGCCAGGGTAAACTGCCATTTGGTTCAGCACCCAGAAGGCAGGTCCTGAAACCCCAAGCAAATAATTGCCCCATACTGCACATCTGAGTTCCTTAGTATCTTTTAGGGCAGGAGGTTTTAGCTAGATTCCCTACATGGGACTGACTAGGCTTCAACTGAGCTTTCAGTCCAGCAGCCAGTATGGTTCTTAAGAACAAAAAATCTATCCTAACCAAGAACAAAAAATCTATCCTTACCAAGAACAAAAAATCTATCCTTACCAATAACTCTTGATAGTTGGTAAGCAGTGTTACTTACAAGGAGCACAAAGGTAATTAATCCCAGTAACAATACCAAGCATATCATTTACTTCTCTTGCATTCTGAATGGGACACTGTAAGAACCCAAGGTGCATACAAGTTTTTCTGTGAAATTCAAGCATTTTCACTTAGGAACTTCATTATATCCTCTGAAGCAGTCTGTACTGAATTGCTGCGATAGAATGAACACAGAGCAGTTCTATTTAAGGGCCTGATCAAAAGCGTGTTGAAATCTTTCCACTGATTTTCTTTGGCTTTGGATCTCTCCCATTAGGATTAAATGTAACCTCAAAGTATACTTTGTTCTGGAATTAAAGGAGATTGTACTCTTTTCCCAGGACAGATCAGTTGCATCTCTTTATGTGGAGAAACAGCATACTTGCTATTTCATGGTAATGTTTATCCATGGTAAGTAAAATTCCTGCTTGAAAGATTTAACGCTGCCATTGACCAATGCGTCTATGAGTTTGTTAACCTATCTGCTTCAGCCTGCCATTCATGCCAAGAAAAAAATTCACTGTTTTGCAGAAGAGGATTTTTCAGAAAGGTGGTTTCATGAAATCAGAAGTATTCATTTTCATTATGCTGGCAGCTTGTAACCACAGACGTGGGCAAAAAGGTCTAGTGTTATCTTTTTTGTACATGGACATGAAGTTAGATAATCCAAAAGGACTGAATGCTGAATGTTTTGTAGCTTTGATAAAACCACATCATTAAAGTTCATGTAGAGCCACTGAGTATGGTTCAGTTCAATGTAATGGGAAGGAGAGTATCTGTCTGTGTATAATGAGTTAGGTAGGTTAAATCCCCTAAGAAAGGAACTACAGGATCCTGTAGTTTATTTAAAGAAAGTCTAGCTTATTCAACCCATCTCAGAGAAAATCCCTGAATAGTATGACAGTTCTTTAAAGAAGCTACCTAGAAATATTGAAGTGTAGCATGCTGTGCAAATGGTTCAGTTTAGACATGAAGTTCATTTTTATTGTGCAAGCCTTTTCATGTAATGAGTAAGGAAAAAAAGAAAGTTTTATCTTTCTGAGTCAGACTGAAATTCACTTAAAAAGCTACCTGAATTGCCTTAAATTAATCCCATTTACAACATATTTCAATGTTTTCTGTGCACCAAAAGAGATGGTACTTCTTGAGCTGCAGATGGTGTACTGAGACAATACCTTTGATTTTTTGCCAGTCTGTTAGAAAAGTGTTCTTCCAGTGGTAAGATAGGCATCAGAAAACGTGCCATTACCAGTGCACTCTAACATGTCCTGTGATGTCCCTAAGGATTCATTTGTCCTTTATTACTGACATTTGTGCACTGCAACTGAAATAGGTAGAAATGTGTCAGGAGAAACAGAACATTGCTCACATGTTGCCCATATTCATTATACTATTGTTAAATAGATGTGTTTACCAAGGAACGTTTGGAAGAGAAATCATATGAATAGTGAGAATTCCGTAGTAATCTCTTTTAGACTGGCAGGTAACCTAATACTTACACTGTTGGCTAATTATCTAGGCAGATGTGTATAATCAAAATATCTTTGATCGAATTGAGTCCTTGTACCAATTTTGTCTTTGTAGGTGAACCTCACCTCTACTTTTCAGTCTCGTACTGGCACCAGAAAAAAAGGGAAGAATAAGACTGATGACTTGTAGAAGAGGAGATTAACAATGTGAGCAATACATCAGATTACAGACGTTCACAGAGTAATCACTGCGCAAGCAAAAAAAAAAAAAAAAAAAAAGACTGGAACTCAAGTTCTAGTTATATTCCATATGGCAATTACTGTAAAGGATGGCAGTTTGCATTAGAAGGAGATCTTGTCTCATCATTTGCCTCCTGTCACATCCAGGCTTTAATGTGAGCTGTTCTTTACTTGCAGCCTTTCCACTGAACTGGGGAAACTAACTGCAGGTGTTAGCAAAAGCTTGGTTTGGCTTTCATAGCTGCTAATATGTTTGATGATATCAGTGTTTGTACATCTTTCAAATCTAGTGTTGTTTCAGCTGAGCTGGAAACCTGCTCATTGATATCAAGTGACAGGAGACATAAAACTGCTTTCAACTACAGAGAAATGAAATAAGAAATTAATTCCTATTGTTTGTTACCAGGTGGTTCATCAACCCTGTGAATATTTGGTCCTGTGTGATAGATTTAAATGGCGTGATCAAAATAAATTTACATTTTTTTCTGACATGTCAATGGCATTCATGTACTGATAGATTATCTGAGCATTTTGTTATCTCTAACCTATCTATCCTCAACAAAAAAACCTATGTAGGAATCCCTATTTCTGCAGTGTAGATTAGGAAATGGAGAGACTAAAAGGAAGAGAGATCATAAAGGGTGTAGACAGCTATCTGTCAGTTTGATTGTCTGGATCCTAAAATGCAATATGTAGCTGCTGCTTAGCCCTGAAGCTTCTGAAAAGTATGTGAGTATGTAATTCTTAAATCACCGGGCAAGTTTTGTAGGACTTAATGAGAGAGAGATTTGCATATATAAAGAGCCACATTGGTATGTAGCTAATGACTTTAAGTTAGGTTATTGCCTGCACCATTGCGTGAAGAAGTTTCTTGAGAAGAAAAGGAAGACTATAGAAATATTCACTCTTGGGATCCACTGGAAGAATTAGCAGCAGAGAGTAGATTGGATGGCTGCATATACAACAAATCAGGAATGTTCCCCGTCTTCTCCATTTCAGAAGCGTGTCAGGCTTGTTTATTCCTTACTGCCTCACAGCTCAGATTGTACAGACTTGAGAACAGAGGCAGAGAGCTGCCTGCAGTGTCTTGTTTTTCTGGATTTAAAATAGCAAATCACAGCAGTGCAATCCTTCATCTCAATATGTGAAGCTAGATGGACTTATAAACAACTTCTGGGACACAGAATAGTCAACCTGGTGGCATTAAATGGTTGACCTCTATCCCACCTTTTCATCTCTATCACTCAGTAAATTCCTTTTATTCATCTTATGAGAGTGATTTTCTTCAAACTTCTTCATTAATAGCCTGTTACCATCCTGCTGAAATGGTTTACTCTTTAACAGTTACCCTATGACCAAGGAAGAAATTGTTGGACCATACACTGCACTGTTTCAGCATCTCATTGCTTACTCAAAAAAAAAAAAAAAGAAAGAAAGAAAAAGAAAGACGGAGGCAGAATCTGGCAAAAGCCCAGTATGGCAGTACCCTTCTTACCATTTTACTACAGCTCCTTTACAAGAGAGTATATTTTTCGTCATAAGGGCAGAGAGTTCAGCAAAGGGAAATGTAATGAGACGAGAAAGAAGCTGGATATTGACAGGGAAAATGAAGGAAACCAGTGACTACACAGATAAATATCAGAACATATTGCAAGTGGTCACAGCTACAGAAGGAGCTGGAACAATCTCTTTTTCATTCAGAAAGAGCTATGTTTCTATAGGAAGTCACATGGAGTTCCTGTTATGCCCAATGTAAAAACAAATCTAAAATGTCAGCCCCAACCTGTGCAGACACCATATTTCTAAAGACTGAGCAGATATAATGACTATTTTAATGTTTGTCATTTCTATTTCTCTGCTAAGTCTAAGCTGTCGGGGGCAATGAAACAAGCCACAAAACATGAACCTAACTTGGAAATAAGAAGGTGATTAGCAGGATAAGAATGAGAAAATGGGGGTGGATGTTTGTAATCAGCCAAAAATGTAAGCAGAGCTTAGGATGATGAATGTAACTTATAAAGTATGTTTCAATTAGGTAACTTGTAACAGTTTACATGTGATTCTACGTGATCCAGGGACAGTAATTCTGGACATGCTTCTCAAGTGTGTGGGATTGATCTTTTTTTAATTGTTTGCGCCATTTCTATATGAAGAATTTTTAAGTAAGTTGTACATTTTTGTAAGTTGACTAGTCAGAGAATGCATTAGGCATCTGTAACTATTTTCATGTCTATTTTCATGATTTTCAGTAACACATCATCCTTTTTTTTTGCAAATGTAAATCATATCATGGGATCCAATTCTTATGTCAATCGTGGTTTAAATGTGGTGCTACTTCAGAGAAGTAGGTTGAGATGCACTGACCAAACAATTCACCTAAATATGCCGAGTTGAATTTTGGCATATATTTTGGCACATTTAACCCAATAATGAATGTGCCATGTTTAGTTTTGCTCAAATACTGCTATTGAGTTACTCTGCATAACAGCACAAAGAATTAAATTTTTGGAAATAAATGTTGCAGTCATCATGGTAGTGCTCCACAAGTCCTAAAAAGCCATGGCAAAACCTGGAAAATTCCATGCAGTTTTTGCAAGGAATTAGATTTAATTCAGTCTCTTTTTTTTTTGCTACAAGCTAGAGAAATATAATTACAAAATATAATTGGTATGATAAGAAAAAATGCTATACTTTTTTCTGAAAAAGAATTTGTAAACCAAACATACTCCACCCAAATTAGAAAACATGTGCAATACATTTAGGATTTAGCATTAATTTTTACATAGCCAGTCTGACAGAGTTACACACAGCTTGATCTCATAATTGAAAAAGCTGTAGAACATTTTTTTTAAAGAGACATGGAGGCACGTCTAAGGGCTGCTCCAAAAGTAATGCCTCCTATTATTATATTGGCCTGTGGTATCAGAGGTGGATGTTGGTGGTATGGAATTAGAAGTTGAACCTTCTCAACAATATTCTGTTCCATTTTGTTTCTGTGCGACAGACGGCAGCAGAGGGGGCAGTCTGACAAAATGGTGTCTGACGTGGAGGTGCAAATGAAGCAAAGATATGGAACTGAATTCCTCCATGTGGAAAAAATGGCTCCCATTGACATTCATCTGTGCTTGCTGAATGTTTATGGAGACCAAACAGTGGATGTGAGTGCAGAGAGGGCGCGTTTCAGCAGTTGTAACAGTGATAGCAGGTCCCCTCCACTGGTGCAGATTGTTGGGAGTGTGGCATGCAGGCTTTTGTTCATCACTGGTGAAAATGCATAGCCAATGGTGGTGACTGTGTTGAAAAAGAGCATTTTGTAGCTGAGAATCTGCTGTATCAAACAGTTTTATTGTGCTCTTTATTGTAGTTTCTATGGAAACAATTAGGAGGCATTACTTTCAAAGCGGCCGAAGTAGAAGAGTAAAATTCATGAAATGCTAACACACAATACCAGGTTAGGACAGTTCCCACCTCCCAGCTCACATAGAAAAGTGTCTGTTTGCATTTATTTATTTATTAAAACAGAAGATCCACAGCTCGATTACCAAAATGAATGGATTAAATATCTGTTCAATGATGTGTTCAAAATGAAAGCAACATTATTAAATATCAAAGATGTTATTAGCACATTTTACTTCTTAACCAGAATAAAACAGGCATTATCTCACCAGGTGCCTGAGCAACTTGCTCTGTCTTTAGGTGGTGGGGACGCTGTGCCCAGGAGGAAGCAGGCTGTGCTTCTAATGTGCATGCCTGCAAGGACACTGGTGTTCAACCCTCTGTTCTGAACTCACACAGACAGAGCTGCAGCGTACAAACACATTTCACTGCTGCTGCAAACCTGGGATCGCGATTGTAGTGCAGGTACCCTGGTGGCTGCCTATTTAAACCTGCATTCAGAATTCGCCATTCTGTGCTGCTGGTGTGATTGCAGGACATTAGTTCTCCAAGCCTTTCTTTTCCTTTTTCCGCCTGTATTATAAGGATGTGAGTGTGATGACCCATTAGAAGAACTGGGAGTGCTGACTTGTAGCCCTGTAACCATATTCAAGAAGGGAATGTTCTAACCTTCATCTCCTGGAAGTCTCCTATCTGTTACATGCCTGGAGCTATTACCCACTAAAGGACTTCACATTTTTGAATACTTAAACTGAAAGAAACAGATATGGAAGAAACTACATAAACCCATTATTGCAGCAGGAATATCTTTCTGCTTCAGGCAGAGAAGATAAATTGCCACCAAAGTGATACAAAGTTGGTTTGATTATTTCATTGGATCAAATATATCATGCTGTCTTGAAATCTCTTTGCTTTCAAGTCAAAATTAAAGAATTTTACCATAACCATATTAGACATTATCATTTGCATATTTTTCATCTCAAAAGAGACTTTTGAAGTCATGTAATGCTTAAGTATTTAATTGTTCTTCACATCATTGAAATATCAAATTATATCCAGAAACAGAGAGGATTCTCTTGCTAGATAGCAGTGATTGACTTTCTATCTGACAAGAAGAGAATTCTCATGTCAGGAAAAGAAACGGTATTAAGGAAGTAACTCAAAGAGTACCAGCTCTTATTTTGTTCAACACTGGGATTTGGGCATTCTTTCTGTTTTGTTTTAAGAATGTCAATGTTTTACACTTCCACACACAAAAGAAAAAAGAAAAGCAAACACCAACAACAAAAAAATGCAAAAACAAAACCAGGCATTGACATAATATAAATTTAATCTGTAAAACCATAACTGTGCTGTACTTTAAAAAAAAATGGTGAAGGCATGCTTCTGCATGGATTTCTTTTGCATAACTTATCAGTGATAATCTTGATTTAATTGCAAATGCAGATCAAGCAATTAGCAACCATTCACAGCCCGGGGGGTATCGGGAAGAGTGGAGCATTTGTAATTGAAATTCTTGCTACTAAAATTTACCAGGTACAGACATGAGTTTGTTTTAACCATTGAGAATTTTTATAGAAACTGGTAAGTTTCTGAAATCCTTACAGCTTTTCAGATTCAGTTTTTCCAGCTTCCTTTCTCTCTTCCTTCCTTTTTGCTTATGCAAATCTCTTACAACCCAGCCATCAGAAAGCATAGCTGTTTCATTTGCAGTTAAGTCTCCTCTTTCCAGCCATTTTGCCAGTGATGTTATAGATGAGATTATATATTGTGGGTGCTAGAAATATGTGAGGTGCTGGCACCTAGAAGATGTTATCTGATGCACACATGTTGGGAAGAGTTAAATCTTTTTGACAATTCAATGGTTCCCTTTGGGTTTGCACAAATGGCACCTGTTGTTGAAGTCAATAGAGCTTACAATTTAATTTCATCTGCCTGCAAACAATCTCTCTCATTAGGGGGTGAAATGATGATAGAATTCACTGAGGCATGCAGTTTCACTTTCTACAGGGCAATACGTAAGTACAGTCATCATTTTCAGTGAAGGGAGGCACAATTATCTCAGAAACTGATTGTAAAGAAGAACAAAGGAAAAAATATCTGGGAAAAACATAAAAAGTCTGTTTCACTACATTGTTCTGTTGATATCAATTTGCAATCTAATTATTATGCTTAACAGAATTTGAAAATATAGCAGTGAGGGAAAAAAAGGGACTCCTAATACATTTTTCCATCTATTTCAAAATGAGCTCATCAGTACATGTAAATAAATATGTGAGCAGGGATAAAGGGTTAATTCATATCAAACTTAATTTATTTGTGTTGCAAATACCTGCCTCTACTTGTTGCAGCTCTTTAGGTGAATTAACTGGCCAAATAATGTGTTTGCTATATTTTAGTGCAAAGGGTGTGAACTTCACAGCATATTAAGTTAATGGGGCCTAGTATTCAGTCGGATACATCTCTGCCTCACAGCAAATTGACCCACTTCCAGCTGGTATCCCAGTGCCTTGGCTACTGACCGCTAGGATGAGCTGAGCCACTTCTCCGTGTGCCTCAGCTGCCCTTGGCCAGGCTGCTGCATGCTGCCTCCTTGCTCATGTGTCTGTCCGTGGCAAAACTTGGGCCATTCTCTTGAAGTTACATCTGGAAGAGTGCAGGCATCCTTTGCTCTGGTAATGCAGCTAAGGAAATACCAGAAAAGGGACAGTTAGCTGACACTGAAGATGCCGGGGAAGATGTTCTACCCATAGCTGCAAAATGAAGTTAGAAAGCTGAAATCAGCTTAAAAATGGTTAAGGACAGCTATGGCTCCTGTGGTGCAGCTTGTGTCCCCTGTCTTTGTCCTTTCAGTAACAGGATTTTGATCTGTGATGCACTGGCTGCAATCATTCAGGATAAATCTTCTCCAGCACAGACACACCTCACAGGCTGCAGAGAAAAATAACTGCTCCTCCATGGAGAACGTCCTCCCTCTCTTCCTTCTCTGCTCCTGCTGTTCTATTATTTCTTTTTTCTTCTTTTTTTTCCCCCTCCTCCTCTGCCTATTCAGCTTTTCCTGACTTTTCTTCAGTAAGTTTTCCCTGAGGCACTGCCATCTTCACCGTAGGGTTAGGGTGGGGCCCCTGGAGCTGGCTGGAACGAGCTGCGTCGGGCATGGGGCAGCCCCAGCCTCTCCTCACAGAAGCCCCTGCCTGCGCCTGGCACCCACAGCTGGCACAGGCATGAGGCAGCAGCCACACTTCGTGTCTGACAAGACAGCTGACAAACATGATCTTGATGAGTGCATCAAGGCCCCTTTATGGTCTTGACATACTGCAAAGGGGTCTTTAAGTATGGCCTTCAATAATGGAGGGTAAATCTAAGGTGTTTGTCAGTTTGTACCAAAGTTGTAACTGATACCATTAGCAAGAAGTTTTTTAATGTTACTGTTGCCTAACTGCAGATAAGAATGTACAAGTCAGGATGGCATTATTTATGAAAACACAGTGAACAGCAGAAAGGTTTCATCAGAAACAGGGGGCTCTACATCCATCTTTGAAACCAGATAATTGTCAATTAATCACATGTGTTTATGAAAGTTTAGTGAACTCCTTTAACCTAGTGTCCTTTAGACAAACTTAGCTCATTATAATGTGAGAACCACACCTCCTGAGGCAGGGAAGCCCTTCATCCCTGTAGACTCGCACTCGCAGAGCATGCACATATCCCAAACTATTGTATAACTTTATGAGAGATAGGATAAAGACAGAAATTGAATGTAACATGGTGTGCTAGCTTTGTGTAATTACCACCTAACACCCATCTTGCACAGATATTAAATGAATAAATAACTTTGCTGTGTGTGTAAGACTGGCTTATTGCACACTGGGTAACAGACCTTGTTATTTAGACAACGTTACTGCATGGCGCTTTCTTATTACAGAGAGGTATTTCCACTATCTGAATAGCTTTCCTTAAGATGGAGCTTAAACAAATGAAAATAAATTACTCTGGCATTTTGGATCTCTGAACTGACCTGCTTTTAACATGCTGATCAGGTAAGCAGCACTTTTGTATTTCTTTTTAAATTTATCACATTACCATTCTGGGGCATAAGTATTAAGCAAAGACAATTAGCTGTTGAGATGGCTTACCAACAGTGGCAGCAAATATCCTAACTGTGGCAAGTTTTTCATCAGAGCTGATTGTTTCTGACAGACATACTTCAGCTCGTACAGGAGGTCATGGTGTTCCCTTCTGGCCATATTCTGTGAAACTGCTGGAGAACCTTCGCAGCCCTCGTAAATGCACAAATTGCTGTTTTCCTTCATGGCGAAAGGCAGCAAGAGTGTGTGTTTCTCCCACTGTTGCTATGCTGTTGTGATAGTGAGGGTGACCTGCCTCGCAGTTAGGAAGCATAAATACCCTAGTGTTCTTTCTGGCCTGAGTTCATGAATGAAGAAGACAATGCTGGGCAAAGATGAGTCTAAAGTCAGCATGAATTTACTGCTTTTATTTCCACACTTTAGAACGGAAATAAATAATGACATATTACTGTAGGGACAGCACATAAAACTAGAGTTTAGGAGTCATTGATTTTACTGCTAGGATTACTTCAGATTCATTTTCCTTTAATCTTTCTGTCCTTTTGCCTAGAGAAAGATAAAAAAATAAATTATAGTTTATATAATGAAAACTCCAAATAAATTTAGGCCCATTCTGCTGTCTTTAAAATTAGACAGTATACAGTCTTAGCCCCACCTCTACCATGGCACATTTGCAGTTGAAAGAGGTATGGTCAGCAAAGCCTTCAGGTCTGGGGGAATGGTACATAGAGCCAAGGAGATGAAATAACCTGCTACTGTTAAATGGCAGAATTTGTGGAAGAACTGTGAGCAGAACTAGGAGAGTCTCTGGACTCTTTGGGCATGTGCATATGTCTAGAACTGTAGGAGTTACCATGCTTTAATGAATTACCACTCATCAACTGAGCTATGCTACATACTCATCACTCTCACTGCATGTGATGAAAAAATTGTTTGCTTATATTCACATGGTCTGATTAGATGGTTAAGATTTTTATAACAGTTGAGATCCATGGATAAAAAAATGACACATGATTGACAAAGGTGTTTTTTTTTTTTTTCCCTGTTCTAAGATTACTGACATTTGTGGTTATTATATACTGAAAGCAGCAGGGATCTGCATTGCAGATAGGCACTCCTGCAGTGCTAATCTAGGAGCAAGATTTCCTCCAGTGTCATTATCAACCATTCACGCATTACTAAGAAAGTAGAAGAATAGCGTGAGGTGAGAGATACTCAGATTTGCTGCTAAGCTCAAGGAATAGTTGGAAGGAAAAGACTCTTAGGGAATCTTCCCTGGAGGATCATATTTACTAATTGTTTGTAGTGCATTAAAGTTGATGGTTTGTAAACTGCATTTATTGTACTTAATGCCTAGAAAAGAGTAGTGCACATAGTCGAACTTTAATAATGGTATTAGTTTCATATCTTTTCCTGCTCTGAATAAAGTACAGTATTTGTGCCCCACCTCTCCTCTGAGTGCTTTTCTTTCTACAAAATTAGTGCAAGCAGCAGGTGGCCTAAAGAAATTGCTAAACAACAGCTGATCCGAGTCAGAGCAGGCTGTGGATCCCTGCAACGGAACAGGAGGTACAGCTCTATTATATCGCCTGCTCAGTCAGGAGCCACCCCCATCAGCACTCAGAGCCACCCCCACATAACAGGAGGTCTCTCCAGTCAGCTCACATAACCGTCTTTAACTCTTTCTCTACACTCTCTGCTTATAGTGTGACAAGAGTCTGAATGCTGGTTTCATAAGTTTTGTGATTTACATCTTGCTATTGATGTTAATGCCCTTTGCTGGCCAACAGACAGGTTTTGAGGAGCAAACTGAGACTGAGAGTTGAGGTGTGTGTGTCTGATACTGAATGCCAGAATCTTCAGAGAAGCTTTAAGAGCCCAGCTCATATTCCAGCTGGAAGATCTGAGTAAAAAACAATTGAATGAAACAGCAGGAAGAGACACACACAGGGAATGTGCTTACTTCGTACTCATTGTTAGTGGCACCAGAGCTGGAAGGACTTTTTGTGCAAAGAAGAGTTTGACCAGAGTTGACAGAATCAGAACAATGGAAGTGCTTCTTAGGAAGTGAATCTACTTGGTTTTGTAAAAACCTAAGGTTAGCTTGGGATCCAGGGAGATACAGTACAAGCTAGGATATTTTGAACCATAACTGAAGCATAGCACCTAGAAGGAAAATGTGGATGTGGTTTGTGGACAGCTGGACTTTGGAAAAGGCAAAAAGAATCTTAAATTCACATTTGCTTTTGACAAGCACAGCCAATAAAAATGGTCCAATAGACATTGCTGTTTCCCTGAGTAAAAAAGATATTCTGCAATTACACGCTGAAAACCAAGCATGTTCATTTTATATTACATGTAAAATCAGTATTACTGTACATTTCAGTGCCAGTGAACTTAGTTGGACTACTGAGTTCCAAAAGAAATTGGCAGTTTCAGTCAACTGAACTTCTGTATATGTTACTCTTGGTTCTTCGTCCAGCTACAGGCACTTGGCTTGTGTCTCAGGTATTGGCTCTGTTCAGGTATGCTCCTGAACAGCACTTTTATCTTACATTTTGCCTGCACTTTGATGGCCAGGATGATCCTTAGTGGAAAGACATTGCACTTAAACAATTTACAATCTAGTTAGACTTTCCCCCCTCTCAGCACTGAATGTTTCTAGAATTTGCAAGAATGAACATTCATACTTTTCCTGATATTTCAGAAGCAGTTTCTTTGAAGTTTCCTGTGAAAACTGTAGTAGAATATCTTAGTTCACAAAGTGCAAATGGAACTTTTCAGGTCTAGCTGCACCAGCTAGGGCAGTGGTGTGCCTAGAATAGAGAAAGGGTTGGTAGCTGAAGTTACTGACTGTCTAGTGAATTTTTTTTTAAACAAGGTATTGAAACTCCTAGAACGAAGATTCGTCTAATCTATTAAGAACACATATTGTGTCTATGGTTTGCAAAATTAGGATGAGACGTGGCTATATTGGGTTGTACAGCTGCTGCTTATAAAAGAGTCTGCTTCAGTCAATGCCTCAGAGGGCAACTTTCCTCAAAGGGAAAAAAGTTGCCATAAATTCTACCAATTAGGGAACTGCAATGTCTTCCCCTTGAGTGCTGGATAATTGGGCAGGTGAAAACAGTATGGTGCCATCAAATGAAGGCATATCTGAATCATCCTGAGCTTTTGTTCACTAGCTCACAGAGGATCATATTACAACACAACTGCCTTAAAGATTGGCTCAATTTTCAATAATCCTGAATTTGTTGATAGGGAAAAGAATCTCTATAGGGGAAAATGTATCTTAGATCTATCAAACTAAAGTAAATAAAGTAAAATAGAACTAGAGCATTTAAGGTTGCTGAATGAGATTGTTTATTTCCTGAGGATTAAGGTTACGTGTTGTCTCCTCAGTCATAGTTGGTGGGTTCTCTCTCTGTTATCTCAGGTCCTACAAGTTATGACAGCTGAGAAATAATTGTGAAAGCAATTTTCTGGGCTGCCTTCTTTTTCTGTATGTCCTTTGTAGTTCTGCAGATTTTAATGTTTTATCTAATTTTGTTCCTTCTATTCTAGAATGGAGCCCAGCAAGAGCGCAGTGTAATTGTGGCTGTATACATGCATACTGAAGTTTACATGAATTTGTATCTCATGATTTTTCAAAACTGCTGTTGCAGTGCAACATGGACTGCACTTTCTGGTCCAAACCCTGGAAATGTAGATATTTATTACATTCTTGCACTGCATTGTCTCATTTAAATGATCCCAGAGCAGTGATCTACTAACTGATTTCAACAGCAAGAGAAGCTACTTATCCCAAATATCCCAAGTATAGCAGTTGCATACCTTACTTAGTAGTCAGCTCAGACCTATTATTTCTTTGACTGTTTTCCTTAAGGCTGCACAAATCTTATTAAATTTCAATAATGTTCTTTCACAAAACCAAGAATCTACAACAAAGTCTCCACTTTAAACTTGAAATATATTTGTTGAAACCAACTTGTATGTAAGGAAACAGTAAAAAGAAGTCTAAAATAAAGCTGTCCTCAATCAAGATACTTTTCCTTAAAATGAAATAGATCTTCTGCTGATATGCAAAATTCCCCAACGACATATTAATTCCTCTTACTTCAGTTCCTATCAGGAAAAGATTATTTCTCAATAATAATATTTCTCTATTCTTATTTTCTTTTAAAATATACAGTTAACCTACGGGAACCCCTCAAAATCTGGATATTGAAGTACAGTGGAAAAACAAGCAACAATCTTTGCATGTCTTTGCTTGACAGGTTGCAGTTTAGGAAAAGTGTACGGGAGCTACTCAATGCCACTAGTTGTAGAAATGGAAATATTAGAGGAGTGCTCTGTATCTGTATGCTTGTGTCTGTTTGCTAAAGTAAGTAGTTTTGGTTTTGTTTTTTCTTCCTAAGCAGCTTGCATCTTTTTGGTACTGCTGTGTTGAGTCTTTTTGAGGAATTTGAACTCTCTCTCTGACAGCTTCAAGAGAATGAGGCCAGCTGAGGCATGAACTACGCTACTGTTGGGATATGCTGAAATACTATTGAGACTATATGAACAGGTCTGTAGAAAAGGAGTATTATATATGTACTTTCTGATTTGTGGTTTTTGTTTTTCCCTAAAGCTCACAGGCTTTGAAAGTTGTTAGATGATATCTGACAAATACATGATCAAATTAATATTTTTCAAAGGTCTGAAGAGACATTCATTGTGCACAATGCTTAAATAAAGATATTCTTGATCCTTGGTTTAGATGGATTTTCAGTAATTAAAGAACATAAGAATTTTATTTGAATTCAACATTCCCCATTTGTAATTATCCTCTTGAAGTCCCTTTGTAATTATTCCTTTTTTATGATCCTTTACATTAGCATATTCAATCTAAATTGTTTAATTAGATGATAGTTTACTCAAATTACAGATGCATAAGTTTTCTGTATAACAGTCAGGAAAATAAAGAGCTTTTGAGCTTGTGAGATGTTAAGAAGAAAAAAAAGTATTGTACTGTAGTTAACTGCAAATGCAAATTTACTCTTTTTAAGTCCCTACTCTATTTACTCTGCATAGACAGAAACAAATCCTGTGCTGTTATTTAGATGACTTCTTGGTACAGTGGGATTTGATATTTAAAACAGACAGCTATGAAGCCGTGTGCAATTTATATTCTTTAAGTCTAGCTGAACACACTGGAAAATCTTAGTGTGATATAGAGACATAATGTATGTGTATCTACATTAAAAAACATTTCCCTAACACCTGTCTGTCTTTCATTGTATTGAAGTCTTCAGGATCTAAGAATCACAGAATCACAGAATTGCAGGGGTTGGAAGGGACCTCTAGAGTCCAACCTCCCTGCCAAAGCAGGCTACTTATAGCAGGCCACACAGGTAGGCATCCAGATGGGTCTTGAATATCTCCAGAGAAGGGGACTCCACAACCTCCCTGGGCAGCCTGTTCCAGTGCTCCATCACTCTCACCATAAAGAAGTTCTTGTGCATGTAAGACTATGTAATATCCCTAAAGATGACTTCATCAACAAACACATTGATTTAATGACTGATGGTACTCCTAAATTTGCCTGGTTATGACAAATTACCTTTTATGACAGTCAAATTCTCACCCTAAGACAGGCCAACTATTGAGATTTGATTTGATCATTCTTTTCATGACAATCAAGCTAGGCATCCCAAATCCTTGGTAGATAGCTTTAAGTGCCTTGTCTTTTGAGATATTTTGAGATAGTCAGTTGAATAGGTACGCTTTGAAGCTAAGCATGCAAAGAAAGTAAATAGGGAATTCATTCACTACTTCCCATCAACATGCAGATGTTTAGCCAATTCCTGAAAACAAAGCTTCAGCATTTTGGTCAGCAACAGCAAATATACTGGTGGGTTAGCAATCCTGTTCCAGTGACGAATTCCAAACATAGCAGCAACACAAATTCCTGTGAAGAAAATTAAGTCTCTTCCAGACAGACCCAGTCAGCTTCTATTATTGTGGAGACTACAAGTTATTTAGCTTGAATCACAGTACTCTAAGGAGAATTTGTAAGTTTTCTCCTATCTGGTGTTATTAATGAGAAGTTCTGGCTGCCCACCAGCATTCAAATGGAGACGTGACCTCTATTCAGATGGCCTGGATGAGCAGCTGTATTGGGTTTGTGTGGCAAGGTTTTGGTGACTGTAGGGTATGGCCTCTGTGAGCAGAGCCCAGCAGCTGCCCCATGTCAGATCAGAACTAGCTCCAGCTCCTCCAAAAGGGGCCTGCTGCTGGGCAGAGCTGAGCCATGAGTGATGCTGGTTGTGCCTCTTAAAGAGGCCCATGGTGGAACAAGCTATCCCCCTGCAGCCCATGGGGCACCCCACAGAGCAGATCTCCATGTGCAGCTATGGAGGAGCCCATGGTGCAGCAATGGATGTGCCCTGAAGGAGGCCACAGCCCTTAGAGAGCCCCCACAAGTGCAGGGCCTGGGCTGGAGCTGCACCCCATGGAGAGGAGCTTGCCGTCTGGCAGGAGGTCTGGAGGAGCTGCTGCCTGTGGTGACCCACGCTGCTGGAGCAGTGTGCTCCTGAAGGGTGGGCCCTGTGGAACAGAGCCATGTTGGAGCAGTGCTTGGAGAGCTGCAGCCTATGGGAAGCCCATGTGCATGGATGGAGTGGGGAGGAAGGTGTTTTTAGTCTGCTTATATTTTCTCATTTCTTTAGTCTGTTAGTAAGAATAAATTATATCAATCTCCCTACGCTAAATCTGTTTTGGCTATGATGGTGATCTCCCTGTCCTCATCTCAATGCTGGAGCCCTTTTTCACCATCTTTTCTCCCCCTCTTCCTTTGATGAGAGGAAGGGAGTGAGTGGTGTGGTGGAGTTTAGCTGCCCATCAGTGTGAAATCACCACAGCAGAAGACACTTAGGAAATACAAATGTGAAACAGTACATACCGGGACAGTAGCAAGAAGTTCTGGAAGGCTGGTAACAAAGGTGTCTACATGAATCTGAGAAAAAACAATCTTGTTGCAGTATAGGTTTTGTTTAGATCTAAGGAAAAGTGCTGTGACAATAAGGCAAAAAAACCCCTCATATTAAAAATGGTATCAACTCTTGCTTATTACCAGATAACATTTTAGTGAAAACAAGGTTAGAATGGAAATGTTCAGATGAATGTACACACATTAAGTAGCTCAAAGCCGCTTGTATTACAACTATGTTGTTTACTTTTGATTTTCAACATCCCAGCCTAAGCTGCACAGGGTAAAACAGAGCATAGGGAAACACAAAGTGTCGAAAAGTAAGGATTCCTACAGGCAAAGGGACAGCAATGGCCTAAAGACACTTCAGAAGTGGTTTAAAATCTGCTTCTACTATCAGAGAGCAGGAAGTCAATCTTTTCCAGTTCCAAAACAATAGAATTACTACTGCTGATCAGCAGCTGTCTCTGCAAACCTTACTTGCATTAGGTGTGTGAAATCATTCATGTTGTGCTGTTTGCTGCCTAATCACAAACAGGAGAGTTTTTGTTCCACGTGTGCTGTACGCTGTGGGACATGTCTTCCTATCCAGTTCTCTTGAGCTTAGTCTTTTTTCTTTGCTCTTCCAGACTTATCCAATGTAAGTCTAAATATACAGTAAGAAAACGGGAATGACAGAAATGCTTGGCATATATCTGCTGCTGGTAGCAAAGCTGGTAAGATTACTCTCAAACAGGAGGCAGGAAGAACATCTTAATCATTTCCATCTGTATTTAAGATATGTTTGATACGCAAAAAGGAACATGGTAGCAAAAGAAACGGCATGATAAAATACTGCTGCATGGACTTGAAGTTTGATATAGCAGTAGGCCTGATACTGTCTTTTGACTGTAGTATGCTCTACAGAGCAGATGTAGGCTACGTGCAAATATCACTGCTCTGTCTGGGATTTTCACCAACAGGAAGAGTTTGGATCCCTCTTACAGGAAGAAGAAGATTTAAAATTGTTTTTCATATACAAGACAGGCTATTCCTAAGGCCCCAAACCCAGAAGCACATACTCCCCATCTGAAAAAAGTGATGTTGGAATTAACGGAATGTTTAGAAAGCACAGTGATCATGAAAGCAAATATAAAAAATTCTTTATATGACATAGATTAACCTGTATTAATTGCTTGCTAGACATTTAAGAAGCAGTTAGAAAAGAAATCAGGGATAAGATTAGAACAAGTTGTCTATAAAGAACATGTGAGTTTTAAAAATATTATTAGCTGATATTAAACATCCCTTTTTCTGAGTCTATATTCTGCAAGGTAAATGGTATAAAAACAATGTATAGAAGTAGTAGAGAGTTATTATTTTGTTCAAATAATGGAATATGTTAAATCTATGCTGCTGTAATATAACTTGCTCTGTTATGAGAAAAATTTTGTAGAAACTTTATGCACAGTTCATTCTTAACTGTAGGGAATCCCTTTCAGAACCAGTAAATAAGCAGCTCAGGAATTAAATTAGCCCCCAGCTATCGTAAGAAAATAACCTACATAGGAAATTGTGTTATCTAACTGGCCAGTTGATGCTTTGCTTTTTCTAGCTTTAAGAAAGAAATTAAATGGTATGGCAGTGTATTACTCTCATTTCCAATCCTCTGGAGCAGATAAACATTATCATGAAACTGGCCAAGGATGAAATTTAAATAAGTAGTGATTGGAGAGGATGACAGCAAGAGTTTCCAACTTACAAAAACTGACAAATTAGTTTAATTAACTGCAAATTTTGGAGTACAAAGATAGGGGGAAATTATTTATTTTGATGTGTAATGCAGGCTCAATATTTCTGTAAACAGATTAGGTTAAAGAAACCCTGCCACACAATTATTCAAGAAAGAAGTAAGAAAAAAAGCTGGAGCCACCTACATATTTTTCTCCTTTTAAGACACTGTCACTTTACAGTTCCAGTATGGATTACAGATTCATTCAATTTCATCCAAGTTCTCTAACAACTCAAACTCCTTCTCCAGTGCACATTTAAACAGCCATAGTACATAATTGCCACTGTCATTTGAGCACCCTCAGCTATCATAATGAGCCTAAGATTAGGAGTCTCATGTCATGATCGTACTCTTAGAGCATTAGATTTTTTTTTTCTGAAAAATCTATGTTGTGAAAGCACAATCTGCTTTGTAAAGTAAAGTAAAGAAGGAACTAAACAGGCAATACATAACAGAACAAAATGAAAGTCCAATCTGTTTTTGTGGTTACCTGGATTGCAGAATGTTTTGGCCTGAGCTCCCGCGATCTCTTGTTGCAGTTGCAAAAATGCTAAGGAGACAAGTGGACAAAGCAAATGACTGCAGTCAAATCACCCACCTTGGTGCTTTACAATTCTTACAACCATAATGTTCCTCTTACCATGGTATTTTTTTGCTTGTTTTATGGAAATAAGTTACTCTGGAATTTCAGTATATATAACAATATAGCAGGATGGGTTAGTAAATGCAGCAAAGGAGATGACAAGAAGTTTCCAAATAGTGTCCTAAAACTATTGCTTTTGTATATTTGGACAGTTAATTTTCATTCATAGAATGACTCTTTCTCCATTTGTTTAGAGTGAATAACTGAAATGGACTGCATAGTATCAATTAATTGCAGGCTGCTCCCTGTCTCTCTGCAGTGAGGTTCTGCTGGAATTTTTGTCTCTAATTCCAGTGCATTTTGTGTCTTCAAAAATCATTTTCTGTTGGCCATACTTAATCTTGACAACTGCAGAAAAAGGCAATCTCTGAGTTCTCAGACTGTGTCATAATGTGTTAGTGAAGGTCTTAGCACTGGTCAGACCAGTTATCCTCAGGGTTCTCTACCCCCTGACCTGAAAGTATGAGATGGGGACCAGAATGAACATCCCACAATTCAGGTGGAGACAGTTAGAGTTCTGCTCCTCTATCTGAACTGTCACAGGTCTGTGGGGCCAGATCAGGATCCACCTGAGGGTGCCACGGGAGATTCAGATTGGATCTTAGGAAACTCTTTCTCTGAAACAGTGGTCAGGTGCTGGAACAGGCTGTCCAGGAAGGCAGTTGTGTCTCTGTCTCTGAATGTTTTCAAGAAACATCTTGATGTGACACTAACGGACATGGTTTGGTGGTTTATTGGGCAATATTGGTGGTAGGTGTGTGGTTGGACTAGACAATCTTAGAGGTCTTTTCCAACCTTAATGATACTATGATATGCTATTGAAGCAAATGATGCAAAATACCACGATTCTGATGAGTGGAAAAAGATATATTTTTTCTCTTCTAAGTACTACTGTCTGCATTTAGCACAAACACTTTGATAAAGAATATAGACTTCAATAGTTACTTTCTTCTTCCAAAACTGAAAAGTTTAGTTCTTACTTGAGAAACAGCAATATCGTTAACAGCACCATGGTGACTGAGGGATAGCAATGGGATTACAATGTAATGAAGCTCTTGAGTTTAAAATGTATGCACTAGCAGTTTTAACAGTGAGAAGCCAGAGTAATAACTGTCTTTGTTTCACCCTTAACATTTCATGTTACCTCTGCTGTTCTGTGCCCTGAAGTCGTTGCCCTCATGAATACAACATTTGTACTTCCATTACATTTTTAGAGGTTAAGATACATTCACATATCAAAGCTTAGTTTAAGAAGACAGGCTTTTGTAAGGTTTCTTTCTCTTTCCCTTTTCCCTTTTTCCTTTTTCATTTTTTTTTTTTTTTAAATCAGATGCTAAAAGATTTTATACAAATTTACCTGGTAGTGCCAAAGTATGAGGAATGCTCTGAAAATAAGGCATTCTATTTTATTATGTTGGCCCATAATGTCAGAGGTGGATGTTGGTGGCGTGGCAGTAGAGGTTGAACCTTCTCACCAATATTCTGTTCCATCTTGTTGCCATGAGACAGATGGCAGCAAAGGGGCAGTCTGATAAAATGGCGTCTGGTATGGAAGTGCATACAAAGCAAAGGAGTGTCATAGATTCCCTCCATGTGGAAAAATTGTACCCATTGACATTCATCGATGCTTGCTGAATGTTTATGGACACCAAACAGAGGATGTTAGCACAGTGAATCGGTGTGTGGTGCATTTCAGCAGTGGCAACAACAGGAAAGACAAGTCATGTTCTGGATGGCCATGCACAGCTGTCACACCACAAAATGAAGAGTGTCTTGATGAGTTCATCCACACAAATCAGCAGATTACAACAAGGGAAGTGTGTATGGAGCTGAATATTTGATTCAATGTTCTGGAAACAATGGTGAAAACATTGCAATATCACCAAGTGTTCACCAGATGTGTCCCACAAACGCTCACACAGGAGCAGAAAGACCACCATATACAAGTTTGTCAGGATCTATTGAACCAATATGAGGCTGAAGATGACAGTTTCCTGGATCACATCATTACTGGTGACAAGACATGGTATCAACACTATGAGCTGGAGTCAAAATGGCAGTCCATAGAGCAGTGATGTGAATTCCCCATTGAAGAAAAAGTTCAAGATGCAGCCCTCAGTGAGTAAATTGATGTGCACTGTCTTCTGTGATAAGAAAGGAGCGATCCTTACCAAATTCCTGGAACCCAGACAAAGCATCAACTCTGACTCTCCATCATGATGCTAACTAAGCTGTAGGCTCTAACTAGCAGCATCAGGCCAGAAAAGAAGACAACCTTTCTCTTGCAACACAATAATGTCAGGCCCCATACAAGTTTGGAGACCATGGAGCACATTGCCAATCTTGGCTGGACTGTCCTACTACACCCACAGTATAGACTGCCTTCTGACTTCAGTCTGTTTGGACCGATGACAGATAGACTGCATGGGCAATATTTTCCTAGCAATGATGCTGTCATAGCAGCTGTGAAACAGTGGGTCACTTTTGCTGGTGCAGATTTTTATGAGTGTAGCATGCGGGCTCTCATTCATGACTGGCAAAAATGCATAGCTAATGATGGTGACTATATTGATGAATAGTGTTTCGTAGGTGAGAATTTTCTCTATGAAATTGTGCTGTGCTCCTTGTATCTGTCATGATTTCCATGGTAATAATTAGGAGGCATTACTTTCAGAGCGACCTACAGTGAAACCCAGATGATTCATCTTGCTTAGATCAACCTCTGGGCTTGGCTTTCTGTCCGTCTGGCAGGTTAAATTTGGTAAATATTGTCACAGAGCATGTAAAAAGCAGTGGTACTGGGTGAGGTTGCGCAGTGTCTTCAGAAGGACTTTTTGGTTAAAATCCTACCTGAAAAACATGGGAATGTTTTGTGGTTTTCTTCTACAGGTCAGTAACCCAGAGTGAGAAAATAAATAATAGTGAAGTGAATCTGAAGTGAAAGACTGGCTGCCTTTTATCTTTGTGCTCTGTAGCATGAATTTAGCTAGTTTCAGCAGAACCAGGTGACACTGTACATCAGACAGGACTATTGTCCTTGGATGGGACAAAGGGAGAATTAGGCAGCTGTTTTGTCATGAACACCACCTAAGAAACACATTAGCTCTGTACCAGCAAAGGACTGGAGAGCCTTGGCATGCACAATTGCAGAGCTGCTCAGCTCTTCAGAGCAGAGTGCTCAACTTAATGTAACCAACCAAGGCTGTGGGTCTCACTAGAGGATGAAACTGTTTTCTCCTACGTGTGTTCTTTTTGACTTAGTAGTTCTCTTCATATTTGGCCACAAGGGAGTCTGAGTGTGGTTCCTTCAGTGAGAGGGAGGGTAAAACTTTTTGTAACTTTTTTTTAATGTGAGAAATTGAGACTGATAGTAACAGGTGAAGTGAAACTGAAAAGCTATCAGTGCTGTGAAAATAGGAAACTCAGTGCATGAAGGATAGCCTTTGGAAATGGGGATGTTCCCTGGATATGATATTTCATAGAATCAGAGTATCCTAAGTCGGAAGGGACCCACAGGGCTCATTGAGTCCGGCTCCTACCAAGCCTACCAAAAATTCAAACCAAATTTCCTAGAGCATTGTCCAAGCACTTCTCGAACTCTGGCAGACTTGAAGCTTGCTTTCATGGAAAACTTGATGGAAGTGCTGCCTCTATGGAAATTAAGAAGTAAAATTTTTACCTGGCCACAGCACAGGTGGTTAAAAGAAGAAAAAGTGTAGGCTGAAGTGGAACAGCTTGCCACACGTGAATGCAGGATTATATTGAATGCTGCCCACTGAATTGTTTCTCCTATTCTTTCCATGGCTCCTTGCCTGTGCTCAGAGAGGACAGATAAATACGGTGGCTCACAGCATGTGCTGTGAAATGTGCCCATAGAAATCCTCTCAGTGAATATGGTTTTGATGCTTGTATAAACATTTGCTTGTTATCTAACAATGTGATTGTTTCTTGAGTTATTTTTAAGAGAATGAGCAGTTGACACTTTACTCTTGAAATGAATATTTCACATTTATGTATAGTAGACTCAATGTCACAAAAAAAAAAAATCCACCCCAAAATGTCCCAGGGAAATTCTGTTAATTACTTTTTTTTTTTTTGAATTTATTTTAAGGATTTTTAGTGCATTATCTAAACTAGCAACAGACTCTAGCAGAATGCTGAAAAAGTTGAGTTGAAAAGAGTAGGCCAGTACTGCCCAAGTAAAATTTGATAATACTATTTTACATGTTAATTTTAGGTGTTTGCAGCAAGTATGTTGTAGTAACTTCAATGATTAAGGTAAAAATGATTGAAATAAGGAGAATATTAAAAAAATATTCTTAATGGCATTGGCCAAATGGTGAAGAATGAATATCTTGAATATATCACAACAGCAAGAAAAGTGCTTAAATTTGAAAGCTTATACAGATACCAGGAAGATGTCTCAGGAATTCATATTCAACATGGACTATAAGTATCAGTAATGTTATTTCTGAGAAATAGATGTCTCTCTCTCAAACAGTAAATGATTTAGTATTTCAAAACAAGCATTTAAAACTCTTGTAGAAAATGAAAATCTTCTTCATTTAGCTCTCTAGAGTTAGACTGAATAAGGTTGTTGAGACACAGGTGCAGGCTGAGATTCAGTTGTAGTATGGATACACTTTCTAAATATATATTGGTGATACTGGTTTGTAAAAAGACTGCAGAGGAAAAACAGGGACTCTGAGTTGTTGCTCCAAAGTAGTATATGTAAACCAAAAATGAGCTGGAGTAAGCAAAAGATTGTTAGAGATCTTTGGATCTTAAGCATAAAAACATGAAAATACTTTCCTTCTTAATAATACCAGTATATGCTTATCAGAGGCACCTGAACAGAGATCATAGGTTTTAACATATTTAGTTCTGACTTAAAAAGCAGCAGTAGCATATATGGCTGCATATCAAAGAACTTGTTTTGTAATTGAGCTTCCCTATACATACCAAGGTTTACTGTAAGTTATTTTGGTTGTTTCACTGAGAGTGAACGTGCTGTCAGCTAGGGTGAGGTTCCAAACTTCTGCTATATCCATATGAGTTTGAGTGAATTTTGGTTTTGACACCTGCTGAGTGCTGTTGTGGAGGATGCAATAGTGTAACTCAGAACAAACATCATCTGGGATCTCTGTTTACAAGTTCTAAATGATTGCTATTCTGGGGGATTTGAAAAGGTCACAAGCCTCAGCAGGAAATTCAGCCTTCCCTGTTTATTCCTGAGACTGTGATTCTTTCAGCACCACAAACCTATGTATGAGCCACAAGTGATAACATACAACTTAAGATTGCTTTTTGATCCTGAATATTGTACGTTTCAAGACACTTAGCGAGTTTGCATTCTTATCTCCAAGAACAAAGAGGGATGTACTTGCGGCAATCCATGGTCATGAAATGAAAAAACATATGCCCACAAATATTAGGCAACTGAAAGGCTCAGCTGTGTCCTCTCCTCTTTGGGAATATGTTGGTAGCTGCACGGGAACATTCTCATTCTTGCAACATAAAATTCCTCTGAATTCATCATGTTCTAGCTGTTGCTTATAATCTATTCCTTCACACCTCAGCTGCTTACACTTGAAATCCTTTCCACCTTCCTGATTGGCAACCAGAGACTGTCTGCAGAAGTCTAGGTCAGTCAAAGAAAGCTACATTCAGTCTATTTATGGTCTAATTTTTGCCAAAATAGGATTGTAATGCATTTTGAAAATCCATTGTGAAAAGAATACTTAGTACGTGTACATCCTATGCACTGTTGGCCATGAGGTGATGTGTGTTGTTTATTCTTCTAGAATGTAATAATGTGCCATGAAAATAGTAGAGTGAATCTGGATATTATGAAAAGGCAATTGAACCCAGCATTGACTAAAGGAATTGAACGTTATTGAAGTTGCTGATATACTGCATGCATTTTGCATACTCTGTCTATTTATTTAAGAGCTTATGAGGAAAAATCATACTTTAGTACCAGAGATCACTGCTATGATTTGACTGAAGCTCTGTGTCAATAATGGTTCCTGATCTAATACTACATAAAGGCTTTTGTGTAGGTTTCAATGCAATCCACAGGCAAAAGTATTTTTAGGCAAATTCAGTAAAATGCATGATTTAGCACTGCGGAATCTTTGCACTCCTAAAACTTGCTTTGTTTACCTAAGTTCATGAGTGTGAAAGAAATACTAGTGAAACAAGTGGTTTAGGCCCTCATAATTTTTCAAAAACTCATCTTGGAAAGATGTTCACAGGCAGTTGAACATGAAAAATTTTAAAGCACAGAAGCATCATGAGAAGGCTGTAGTTCTGGGACTTAAATTGACTTGTATTGTCTACGAAAGTTGGAAGTAAAGCAAGTTTAGCATTAGAATAATTTGTGTTTCACTTCCTGTGCACAATCTTCTTTCTGCAGGGTGATGTGAAGCCATGCAATAAACCTGCAGTCTGCTTGGCTGATGTAGCAGGTTCCAGTTGATGTCAGCTTTGATGGGTGCACTTAAAACATTTTGATAACATGACATTCCCCAATGTCCAAATACAGCTGAAACAGAGTGCACCAGCTGTTGCGTTGACTGGTGATCAAAAATCTCCCAGATAAAGGCAATCTCATGTAAATCTGCCATGAAAATGGATATCCTTTCATGTGAAGCTGTGTTTTTTCAATTACACTGTTATAAAAAGGAAAGTTAAAAAAGTACACCTGAAAATACACATGAATATGTCAAATTCTCAAAATGAAAAAGAGTCTTTGTTAGGATGGGCTCCTATTTTTCTATTTTAATTGTTCTGCCATCTAAATCATCAAGAATTTTAAGAACAGATAGACTTTTGGAAGCCTAATGCATTGGTAGAAAGTCTGCTGATATATGAGGGAAAAAAAGCATTTTCTCTCACCTTCCCACAAATCGTTGTTCCTTCCCTTGACTCCTTGGTTGCATAATGTTTATGTGGGCAGATGTTCCCAGAATTTGCCGCTCTGCATGGGACCTCTTTACAACCCCAGCAGGCAGCCAGATTTTGCAGCTCAACCCAAACATCAAGACTTAAACTGCAAGCAATCTGTTACACTCTAGCTAAGGAAATAAAAGTTCTGCAACTGTCAGGGAGAGATGTATTAGTTTGGCCATGCCTAAAATGCTTTGGGAGGCTTTCTGAAAGCAAACATGCCAATCTTGCTCTGAGCCTTGTTGTATGGCTTTTGTTTCCAAATTTATTGCAGCCAACAGGTAGAACCAATTCAAAAGGACTATTATTTTTACCTAAGGGCCTAGGGAGTTCATTAGAAATAATTGCACATATACTCTGCTGGAGTTAACAAATGCTCAGCAAGCTATTATAGTGTATAACAGCAGCCTGTAGTAATTTAGGGGTACTGAGATTAACCAGATTGGTTGAATTTGAATTTAGAAATTTCTTCATATCCCCCTTTCTAAAGCCTCCTCTCCCCCTCCTCACCGATATTCCTGGGAAAGTTGAATTATATACTGAACTGTTTGGCTCTGCATACATTTCTTATATTGCTAGATGAGCCAAAACAAGGCACCAGTCAGAATCAGCCTGCTTTCCCATTCCCTCTGAACAATGCATCTCCTTCCTTCCTGACAAGAAGACAAAAGCTGCATTTTACACTTACAATCTATCTTGCCATCGGTAAGAAGAATGAGAACATGTTAGACCATTGTTTTGATCTCAAGATTATTTTGAATCTCTGCTTTAGCTCACTTCTGTGTCCTTGACCAAGGCCTATAACTAAGGATCATCTGGGACATGAGTAAAAGGTTACTACTGTACAACTGAGGTCTCACCAGCATGTGCAAGATATAAGCTGTTTCTGTAACTGGAAAGCAGAGAAAGTTTGTGCTTCTCTTGGCCCTTCGCAGTCCTGTCCATGGCTGGTTGGTGTTCTTAGTCAGCAAATCCATGATCAGTAAAGATAGTGATTGAAGGCTTCAGGCAATCCCAACTAGTGAAAAATACAATAGCATGGAAATCTTATTTCTTTAGCATAATGCATATATTCTACTTTAGCAAGCTTATTGCTGCTGCTCCACCCTTCCCCAGTCCCCCGTAGCGGACTTTTTAATAAAATTTACAGCAGCCTGGAATTTATTGTTTCTTTTCCCTTTGTTTCTTGGCAAATTTTGTTTGCAAAATTATACATCTTAGCACAGTAACAATCTTTTATTTCAACCTAGACTTTTTTCTTTCTTTTTCCTCTCTTTTTTCCCTTCTCCCTTCCCATTACTTAATCAAATATGATTGTTTTTCTTGTTTTTGTGTTTTCGTTGTCAGTTTTCTCACTTTAGTGATTCTCATTCTCTTTCTTTAAGAAAAGACTTACAGAACACTTTCAGAAATGTTCTGTGATCATCTTTCATATGCTGATGTCTATTTGTTTTCAGTGATTTGTGAATTTCACAAGAGCATTTAGTTAAGAATCTCCTTTGTCATGAAAATAATACATTTAATAAAGCTGATTGTTTTGTTACTAGGAATAATACAGGAAAATGAAGTCACAGGTTCTTTTCCACTGAGAAGTTACATCCTTATTCTGCAGTAAAGCCTCTCTTTCTCTGAAAAAAAATTATTATTCTGACAAACCACTATGTTAGTCTACTGTTTAGTGCTATGTAAGGACAAAAGCTGCACAGGAAAATGTTCCCCCAGAAAATCCCAGCCTGATTCTTTTCTTTTTGTCAGGCAAGACTTCTTGTTAGTATTTTAGATCTGATGTGTGCAGTGGCAGCACACTTCCTAGTGTATTTCCTAAGCTATCCCACTTACTAGAAGGAAAATTAGAAGCAAAGTATTTCTTCACCTAGTACTTTGTCTGGGAAGAAAGCAGTCTTCTCTGTCTTTTCAATTTCCATTTTTAACAGTAATTTTATAATTAAATCAGTAACAAGAGCAAGTATTTTCTGGAATGCCTTCCTGTTCTAAAGACTTTCCTATGTATTTCAAAATATTCTAGCTGCTTTTTAACATCACTGAAATTTCCTTGGACAGATGTCCCTTAGAACTCATTTCTGTAGGGATTAAAATTGCATTCTATGGTACTCAGTGTAGTATTTTTACCTTGGAATCTGAATTAGTAGCTTGATTGGTGACCCTGCCCTTACTTTGCCATTTTCATTAGGTGGGCACTCCCATTCAGTAAGCAAATCTTGAGGAGAACTGCGGTGGCAAGGCAAATATGGTATTTCTTTTACCATAATCATGGTGTTGTTCTCTGCTGAATGGCCATAAGTTACGCCAGGCTCGGACCAAAATATCCTGCCAATAAACTGAACTCTCCTATTTCCAGCCCTTGTGGTTACTTTGAATGCCTTGTGGAAGGTCGCTGAAACAATGCCTTTCACATGAGGACTAGGCAGTCCAGGTAGCAGCTGAAATAGAAAAACAGCCTTTATACGAAGAGAAAAATGTCCAGCCCCAATCACATCCATTCAGTTGTGAAGCCTGAGCACATTCTTACTTGTGGGTGTATTCAACAGCGTTTTTCTGGGAGATACAGGTTAGCAAACTGGTTTATCATGTCAGGGCTGCAGTGTTATTTGAGTTTGTGTCAGTGTGTAACTGGACATTGCCAGTAGCTCTTGCAGTTCATTCAGGACAGAAGATGCTCCAAATCACTGCTTGTAATCTGAGTCATCTCAAAGGACTTTACAAGCGTTTTTTTTGGAGACAGCTGGCTAGGTTAGCTTAACCCACTAATTTTTTGTCTCTAAACTGTGCTTGAAGGATTAGCAGCAGCTATAGGCTGGTGTTACATTTTCAACATCACGAGACATGCACGTCTCTGTATATAACTTTGAATGTGGCTGTTGTAATACATTTTTGTGTATCAAGTCTTGAACCACCAGCTATCAGAAACAGTCACAAATGAAACGTTCCTTTTCTTTTCTGTAAATTCAGTGTTGCATTGGTTATATTCTTCTCTTTTTGGAAACATTGGACTCAACTCACTATCAGTTTCTAACACAGCTAGTCCCTTGTTCATTTCTAGACATAGTTAGAAAATACATGTGTTAGATGAGATGACAGGTATGTTTTCCATTTAAGAGGTAGTGGGAAACACCATGCTATCAGCTGCTACTCATAGAGTGCTATAGTGTGCAGTTTTTAATGGATAACTATAAACAGGAAGTTTAGTTCTCTTTAGGAGTGCTGTGCTGCTTACAGGCATGTAAGCATGTTGTCACTTCACATGATAGCCTTTCCGTGTTTCTAGCTGCTAAATTTACAATTAAGCTATATTTAGCTATTCTGTTAAAAGTTCATCATATATTTCAAGCTTAATTTTTCACTTTTTAAGCACATGCTTTTCCTATATCTTAGTTTGCCACAAAGACATCATCAAAATGACCACAACAAAAATTCATAAAACTGTGATGGCTAAGAAATAGGTTCTGATTTCAAATTTATTCCTGCAATCCCATTACAGGCCACTTAAGTAGGAACAATAAAATGTATTTGATTTAGATCCTGTGATGTTAGAAGTGAACACTGGTGCTGTATTTTCCTTTGTTACAAATTTGTTTTGATCTATCTCATGCATCACTCAGTGTTAGCTATTACATCAGTTATGAAGTGTGAAGTCCTATGAAGTCATTGTACACTTCACTGGCTTACACCAAAGGTAGGAATGAATGTAATTTAACACTTAAGGAGTGGAGAATGAAATGTGAGTTATCTAACTTTGTTTGGATAGAGGTCTGTGTGACCGAAAATGGAAAAGCAAATTCTGGGTGAGAAAATGAGCAACTAACGCTAAACAACCTGAAAACCCACATATGGCATTACAGCAAAGAGAGTGCTCTGTGTGCTGTGTGTTGGCTGGCAAGATACTTCAAAGTCATGGTAGACGTAACCATCTCCAGTTCTATTATTCTTTCTGTGTTCATGGCAATGGGATGTAGTACTCTTTGAAGATAACTGTGATTGCTGTTCTGTGACAAGATTCATTCATTGATTCTACTTTCCACTGCAACATACTCATGGAATTCCACGCTGACCAGCTATGCAGGTCAGAAGGGTTAGCATTATTAATCATATCAAACTGAAAGCTCACTATATTGTATATTGTGCAAAAGCAAGAGAGACAGACTTGATTGTTAATCTGATCTTGTGTTTTGCTCAAGTCATGCACTATATTGTCATGCAGCAGTAGAATTTGTGCAGCTTGATGTGCAGCAGAAGAGATTTTTTTTCACTTTCTCCAGACTTGTTCTAGCGTTTTTTTTTGCACTTTGTTTACCTTATAGAATACTTTTTCTTGGGTCATTCTAGCCTTTGTTTCTCAGCAAATATAAAAAGTCTTTAAGTTAATTTATTGTCTTCCTTCATGGCCCTTTACATTTTTACAAGTTCAATCGCTAGAGTTCCAGCAGAAGACATAGTTAGGAATATCCTATGCCCTATTACATGTATTTCGCAGAGACCACCTATTTTGAATGAAAAATGTCAAGAGGAGGTAATTAAGCTCGATACTTGCAGCATTTCTTTGGGATTTAACAGATGCCTGAATTTCTCCATTTGGAAGGTTTTATCTCTAGCTTCCCCCCTCCTGAGTTGAAAGGAACTGTGGAGTGTATATTCATTCAGTGGTGTTTAACAAAAAAGTCTGTATGCACTAAAGGAGGAGTAGCGCTGACTGTTTAGTGCACGGATGTTTCCAAAAATGTGTCTACTTACTTGATACTTAGGGGGGATATAGAAAATACCATGGATTTGAGAGAGAGAAAGAAAGTAAGTTTTCTTCTGACATTTCATCAAGTTGGTTTCCTGACTCTTTGAATTGGCTTATCAGGAGTTATGGAAATAGAAACTAAGATAGGAGGAACAAGATTCACATCACACATTTTAGTCATCAAAGAAGGTTTTGCTTCATGCTTTTAATAGTAGTTTGGCGTGGTTTTTGTTTTATTGGAATTATAACAGCTCTTCCACTTCAAGCACTACTGGAATGACCCCTGAGTTAGGTGTGTTTTAATTCTCTCTTCCTCTGAAGCACGTCTAGTTATATAAATTGTTACTTTTATTCCTTATGAAAAGGTGGTATTTTCTCCATCTTTTATCAGTATGGGGCATGCTTCTGGTCTGGTGTAATGCTTTAAATTACCAGATCTATTTTGCATTGATTGGCCACTAAATAAACCTAGACAAAAGCCATCTATACTAGAGCTGGACAATTCAGGATCATTAATCAAAGTGTGTTTTTGTTACTGTTTTACTGCCTAACCCTACTATTAACTTGTCACAGTTGGGTTGCTTTTATGTTTTCACACACTGTGTGATGGATTAAACTAGTTAGCTGGCTAGATAGATTATATGCATTAACACTTAACAGCTTTGCTCAAGCACTGGGCAAAGCAGAAGGCTTCCTTTATATAGAGCTTTAAAGAATCTGATTTGCTGTGTTTTAGTCTGTATTGCTTCTTTTCCCTGGCCATGGCTAAACAATGGAAACAGACTTTTGAACTGAAATATCTGATTGCATTCCTTGGAGGATTCTTACTGAAGTTTAATGGACAGTATCACTGAGCTTCCACTCTTCTACACTACTCACAGTCCGACTTTTAGCAAAACTTTGTAAAAGTTCCAGAAGCAATCTAATTCAATCTGGGGGTAGCTTGCTGCTTTTCATTGTTTTTAGTATGTTGGCAACCTTTTCACTGTTTGGGTGGTTATTTGTGCCACTTTGGTTTTCACTGTTTAATTGACCATCAGCCTGCAGATCTACCAATATGTGAGGATTTTTGGTGAAGACATGAAAGTCTAAAATTTATGCTTCTGGGATCTTTAAAGATCAATACTATAGAAGATGCTTACTCTTCCCCAGCTATATCAGCTTTCAGTTAAATGTTTGTTTTGCACTGATATTGATGTACCGGCAGTTTCTCTGTTTGTTAGTACTTTACACATTTTGGTTTGTCTCCGTGGTTTCAAGTAGGACATCTGAGACCCTTTTTGAACCAGTGAAATATTAAACAAAATGCTGAACTATATTTTTCCCTGAGTGATAACAAAGAACACTTAAAGAAGTGGCCATGCAGTACAGCATGCTAGGATGGTTAGCTCTGCAGTTATTTCTGAGGGATGGTGTTAGAACAACTGACTGTTTCTTTTGTAGTCTACACACTTTTAAGACAGCTCAACCTGCTCTATCATTATGGGCTGCTTCATTAGGTGTCTACACAGCTTCATGTCAGCAGCTGGCCATTTGTGTGACTAGCCCTGGGGCTCCTAGAGTTGTCTCATCCCTGAACTTTCTAACCTCTGTCAGCCTGTACTCTCAGGGGCCCTGATGTGCTTCTGACAGGTCAGTATTATAGGCAGTGTTATTCTCACATTACTGGGAGTTCATACTACATAATCAGGCTTAAAAATGTGTATGGGTGTGCTTATTTATACAGGTCCACATATGCTTTTGTAACTTGATGTTGAAAGTAATCCAGTCACATCTGTGTTCCTTCCAGGTTGTATCATTATTTACATTTTTGAACTGTATTTGTTATTTTAATCCAGGATGAGAAGGTGAAGTACTCTTAGAGCAACTGCATAATGAGTTCTCAATGTAAATCCAGACTGAACAGTGCTTATTTCATATTTGTTTTCAAAGAGGGCCTGAAGAGGCTCCTGGATCAGAGGCAGTATTAGAAGAACCTATATGATAAAAAGATTGTCCCTCAGGTAGGGTAAATGACAAAAGGTGAATGAAATAGACAGGATAAATAAAATACAGTAATGAAACATGTATGGATAGAGTAAAATATATCTGCTGAAGCAAGCCCCTGTTTAATTGTGGTAGAAGAGTTAACAAATGAAATCTCACCTGGAGTATTGTGTCCAGTTCTGGGACCCCCAACACAAGAAGGATGTTGAACTGTTGGAGTGGGTCCAGAGGAGGGCCATGAAGATGATCAGAGGGCTGGAGCACCTCCCCTACGAGGACAGGCTGAGAGAGTTGGGGCTGTTCAGCCTGGAGAAGAGAAGGCTGTGGGGGGACCTGATAGCAGCTTTTCAGTACCTGAAGGGCGAGATCACTGAACTTGTGTTCTCTTGTTTCCTAAGCCAAAAATTTTAGCTCACTGTGCCTGAAATGAAAAGTCTGGGTAACATAATGTTCTAACTCACTGCACTGCCAGTATGCCATGTATTATCACTTTCTCTCGAAGTCTGTAGTACCATCACAATGACTGCCACCTCTTCAGCAATGCAGCAAGATTGAAAGCAAAAAAGTAACAAAGCATTAGGCAGTTGAACAGCTATTCTGTGTAGGGAAAAGACGTCTTTTCTGAAATGACCAGACTCAAAAAAGTACTAAAATTTCATCAAGCAAATCTGTTTTTGGGGATTATAAAGAAAACATGTCATAGTTCTTCCCATGTGAATGGCCTAGTTCCTGAGATCTTTACTGACTTCCGTGGCTTGTTAATGGGCTTATAAGCAAATGTTCTTTCCTGAGAGATCACACAACTGAGTCTATTCCTCTAACATATTCTTCATTGCCTCTTAAGATTCCTCAGCAAAGCCAGTCATTTTCATCCCAGAAAATAACAAGCAGAGCAGCATATCCAGTCATGTTACACTGACAGGATGTCAAGAAAATGAAAACAAATGGTTTGAGTGGTCCTTCAGGGGATAAGGAGTTCAGTTACTAAGCTACCCACCAGAAACAGTGTGATTTAGTCATCTGGGATGATTTTATTTCTTTCTCCTTTGTAGGTTTTAACACATAAATCTCTGTTTTATTGCTAGAGAGAGATATCAGTGAAATCTAGGACTGCTTTTGGCATGATCTGGATTTGTAGACTGCTATGTTTACAAGTGCTTGAGTAAAGGAAGAAGCAGTAACATTAGTTGTGTCCTTATTTGCTCAGGTTTGTGAGCATGTGTATTTTTAGACTGCCATGCAAAAAGGTGGTTGACCTACTTGGTGATACTTGTGAATGTGCCGCTACACATACAGCATGTCTCT
The DNA here is from genome assembly GCA_013396635.1 of Penelope pileata. Lineage (NCBI taxonomy): Eukaryota > Metazoa > Chordata > Aves > Galliformes > Cracidae > Penelope > Penelope pileata. The sequence goes on along the minus strand of WBMW01001037.1, from coordinate 69,401 downwards.
TGCACGCTATTTCCCTCAGTGAATTTCTGTTTGAATTCTTTACTTCAGGCCTCAAGTCACTTAAAACATTAATTAAAATAGACTAGATGACTTACGAAGGAAAAGAATTGAAATTCCAAATGATGTTACCCTGCTAGAACAAACACAGAGCATGGGGACTTGTGCGTATCTCCTCTTAAAAAGCCTAAAGGAATCAGCTTTACTTTTTCTGTATACACATAGTTCAGATGGGTGAAATGTCTTTAATGCCATTCCCTCACCCACAGCTGTGTCGTGTTGCTTAGGGTACATTGCAGCTTATTGATATTTGGCTGGGAAACAAAGACCAAAATCCTTGTGTAGGTACTTAGATCCCCTTTACAGAACTTTCTACAGAGTAAATTGTGAAAGACGTGGATTTGTAGCATGATAATTACTTGTAGCCTGTTCCCTACTGTACAATCTGAGTTTGTATAAAGAATAAAGGTACTACTTCATTTTCAAAATTAATGCCAAGGGCAATTTTGTGTCTTCACAGAAGAGGCTCTTGCATGTTATACTCCCCATGCAGGTAGATCAAGACACTCAGATTAAGATTACCATTAGCAGTCATGTGGGTATGAAGCACCAGCAGTGCCCCAGAGATCATCACAGGCTGCATTCCATCTTACAGCACTAGCCTACATCTAACATAGGCAGACCAGTGTCCAACCCTGAATCAATACATTTGAAACTGCTAGCTGTAGTGCTGTGCTGTTGAATGGAAGCTGTACTTCTTCCTACGCAAAGTGCTTTTCTAAGAAGAAAAAAATACTGCTTGTCCCTGTGTCATACAGTCACTTCTTAATATCAGTAGGTTTTAGACTGATGGGAATTCATGAAATTAAAGCCAGAGCTATGATTTTTTTTTTCTCACTTTGCTACAAAAGCTTTTCTTATTGTCACAGTTTGCAGGTAGTTTCAGGAAAACTCAGAAAGCATGTGACAACATTGATTTTATTTGGTTTCAGAAGCAAATATTCCTTTCTTCTTTCTTCTCAGAAAGGAGACTTGACAGAATTGTATTTTCTAAGTGGATGAAAGAAAATAGATATTATTTCCACCTGTGAATAATTGAACAGTAGTCTCATATTCCTGTAATATAATATATCTTAGTGTGCTCCTGGCATTTTGAACAACATATATGGCATTTTAAACTATAGATTAATTTCTAATAGGTGTTCTTGTACCAAAAAATATAGAGAAGTCTTAAAAAATTGCATACAGACTGGAAAGATATATACAATTTTCAGTTGTATTTTCTACCTCCTTGTATGAAAATTACAAGTATTAGAAAGCAGGGTTATGAAATGGAAGTGCCACTTCAGCTATATTGTGCTGTGACTCACAAGGGACTCCAGTAATTACATGGATTTTTACGAGGTAGCCATTCCTTAAAGTTATTTTATTGCCCCTGTTTTCAATCAACCTTATAGAAGCAGACGCACTGGTTTAACTGTCCTTTCCACGATCCTCCTTTCCACTAGTGCACATCCAAAGCAAAGAAGAAAATATCAAGTGCAGTGGAACAGCTGTCTGCATATGACATGATTGGGTCTATTAGGGTTTTGACGTTTTGAAGGTATTCATTAGACCTTGAACTGCATTCCATTTTGAACTAACTTCAGTGGTTAGATGTTAAAAAGTGCCATAGTAGTTGCAGATATTTTATCTGCCTAATTGTGTTTCTTTTTTTTCTTTCTTTCTTACTAACCGTGTATTGACCTTCATTGGAAAGTATCATTAGGCACTCCTTATTAAACACTTTATGCTATTTCTCCCATTGCTGAGTGTTAGCAAGGAGGATAGACAACATGGAGGTTATGGTGGAATTGCTAATAATTTTTTAATAAGTAGTTGAATAAAATTCAAGATACAATGGAAGACCAAGACCTCTTGTGTTTATTCTAAAAATTGGTAGATATTCAAAACACCTTGATGCTCTTTATTCTCTGCTGAGGATAAAGGCTTTTCTCTATATACTGTTCTTTGCAAGCAATTGGAGAACAGATGCTGCTCTACTGTGTAGCCTCTTCTGTTTGGACTATGGTGAGATGTACTGCTTGAGATCGTAAACACTTTATTTTGGCTCTTCCTGATCCAGTAGTGACAATTCACTGATTATTCAGTCTTGATTAAATCTCTATTGTTAGGTATTCTGAGCTTGCTCAACAGATCTCTAAATCAAGACTTGGATGTCTTCATAAAGCAAGTATTGCAACTGAAGCAGAAATTACAAGGTTGATGAAGGAAATGCTGGATGACATTTATAGTTTCTACTATGTGGGAGGTCAGGTGTTCATAATTCTTTGAAGTCTGTGAAGTTCTTCTCTTCTAGGGGACAAAGTACTCCTCCCATGTGTTTAAAAATTATATTCTAATGCTACTCAGTGATATTCCTAGGCATGCTTATATGAATAACTATATCAGCTTAGCTTGTTTGCCACAATGTGTACAGATGTGTGTGTGCAGTCTCTTCTTGGAGAAAAGCAAGAAAATAAATACTTAAAGGGCAGTAGAAAAGCTCAGCAAACTGATTTTGGACTGTTATTAGAAAAGAAATCTGTCTTCTCTTCCTTCTCAGTACCCACCAGAGGACAGTTGGGAAATCTCTTACTTTGCCCTCGAGTGCAATCATAGGGGATGGATGAAATGCAACCAGTGCTTGAGAAACACACTGGCAAACCAGAACCTTCATGCATGGAAACCCGGGCTCTGAACTCGCTGATGTCTGAACTTGTCTTTTATGTTGCCATCAGCACTAGCTCACTGGTGCTCCTAGTGAAAGATATTTTATCTTTAAACTTAGTGAATCAGAATGGGAACCTCACGTCAACATATTAGTTCTGATTAGACATCCGATCGTTAATTTTCACCCTTGCCACCCGTATTTGAGAACTGTATTCATGCCATGGTACGAAGCTATGACCTTGTTTACTAGCACCATCTCTGATCTTGCAAAGGACATTGCATTTGTTATATGTCTAGTGCCTTTGCACATGTGACTGTGTTGTATTGTTCCAGAGATCTTTCTTGCATAGCTTTTAAATATCATTTTAATAGAGGAAAAAAAATGTGTAGCTAAGATTTCTTTTCATATTTGCTTAGTCTCAGGCATGTTTTTTTGACAGTTTAATGTTATGTTTTTATGCACTGTCTGCAGATTTTCTACTTTCCTCTGGAATGTGAATCCGGGAATTTATGTGTAATTTACTCAGTGCATATGATAGAGGTTTTATCATTACTAATTTTGGTTCCACATACCAGTTTTGTGTTCTATATTACTAATTTTGTTACTGGAAAATCTCCACATTCGAGTAAATAGGTGAAGCAATTGCCAAAGCAAACTACACGGATACCTTCAAAACTACTAGATATAAATGATTTTTTTTCTATTTGTCAGCAGATTTTATAAAAGAATCAGACTAACGTTTACCTTTTTGAGGTGACACTAGGGATAGATTTAGCACAAAGCTGGTTTTTGCTTTATTTATAATCTTTACTACTATTAAACCTTCTGCTTTTGCCTAAGAAAATAATAATTTTTTTCAAATGTAAACTGCAAATGCATCAATAATGTGTTGTCCTTAAGATTGGTGTTGAACATGAATGTGCATATTTTTTCAGTGAGGATGACTTAATTTGGAGAACAGTATTCATCTGATTTTTGCTAAACCTAGTAGCTGCCAAAAAAACCTCCTGATTTTTTTTGTTTATTGATTTATTTTACAGTTTATGTGCGCATGTTTTAGCAGTTGTTTTGCTACCTAATGAAAATCACTTAGTGACTGCAGTGAGGTTACAATCTCCATAAATTAGATCCCATCTTCTTAAATCTGTCCCACTTGTTTTATGTAGAACATGATTCTGTGTTGCAGGGTATTTTGTTCTAATCTCGCCATCTAATCACTAAGACTTATTTTGTCTCCCAGACCCCAAACTAAGAAAAAAACACATCATTTCCTGCCCTAAAAGGACTGTAGAATTACAAAGGTAATGTGAAATAGGAATTTGGATTCCTCACTCAGAGCTAGTATAATCCTTTTTTTCTTTTACATTTCAGATCCCTGGTGAGGAGTGGTTGGGATGGAATTTGTGGTGTGATTTCTGCAAGCAACTACTGAAGATGTAACTCATCAGCTCATTTCAAATGACTTTGTGGATCATTTTTAGATCTGATCTGATTTTAGATCTGATCTGCCTTTTACATGGACAGATAAGAGTCAGGACCCTACCTAGAGGTTGCTGCTGGGTAGAGCCCTCTCTTATTCAGTTATCTCATGCCCTGTAGGAGGATCTGGGGCAGTCGGTGCAGTGTTTTATCTGCACTGGGCACACCAGTGTACCTTATTCCTAAGACCTGAAACCCACCACGAATCCCCTTTGCTGCCTCTTCCAAAGCCTTCAGAAAGGTTATCAAACAAAGAAAGATTAAGAGAGTGATCAAAATTTAGATCACAAATTCCCTCTGCTCTAGTGCTAAACAAGTCCCCAAGATACTGAAATGCAGGAGTGGTCTCTGCAAATTAATCTGTGAATAATCTTATTCTGTAGTGCTGTAGAATCGTTTTTCTTAGAAATCAAATGTAAAGTCACCAATGAGCATTTATTGGCTGGTTATCTAGTGAGTTATAAAGGCAATGTCATCAATCAGTGTGTTACTGCCTAGCTAGGATTTTTTTCAGGGAAGAACTGATGAGATCATCTTTTCCTTATATGTTCTTCTTGTTTTTCCCTTTCCAGTCATCTTGTTAAGCAATTCAGGTTATAACATTACTAGGCCAATCTCCAGCCTAATTTGTTGCCATGTCTGAAATGGGTACTACCTTGAAGATCAGCAGAAAACATGTTTAATAGGTGTAAATAAGCACAGCTGTTAATTTAACCCCCTATTTTCATTCCTAATTTAAAGATACAGCTGCTTATTTGCTCATATTGCCTGGACTGATTAGTAATTAAAAACTGTATCTCAGGTTGGTGTGATCCTGTTCTTGTATCTACTCCACTCTAAAATTCTCCCTTGGCAACAAGATGCCTTGTGGTTAAGTAAAAATCTGATCTTTCAATTTTGTAAATTAATTTTAAGAGTTCAGGTTTGCAGAGAAAATCTTCAAAAATGCAATAATATATGCAAAAATGCAATAATAATAAAATACTATAAACATAACAGACTTAAAGTTCTAATTGTAGAATTTAAATGGCCCTAATTCTACAAAACAAGCAAATTGTCTCCAGTTTATTTCCAGTTTCATCCTTTCAAAAACCTATTTCGCAGTTCTGAGACTGATGATGTGGTGAGGTCTGATTATTTACCAATTATATGTTTTCTAGAGCATTTTGTCATTTCTTCTGACATTGGTCCCTTCCAAGGAAACTTTTTGATTAACCAGTAATTAATCTGATTCACAGGTCTGGTCTCCCAAATAGATGTATAGCAGAATGCACCTGTCACTGCTAATGCTGTACTGTAGAACAACTTGTCGCTTAATGCCTCGTTTGAACCCATTCAATATAGTATTTTGCTCAAAAGGGATGAATGAGTGAAAAACTATGAATCTATTGCTTAGAAGGCTTAGGTGTGATAACTGTATGTCTGGGAAATGGGGAAGCATACAATATCTAGTTCTGAAATTAAAATTTGTCATTGCAATATTCATCCCCCTGAAGTGGACATCAAGTTGGGAATTGTCAGAGAGTCTAATGCTTCTGGAAATAAAACAAAAATGTGACTTAATGTGGCATCTGTTACCAATTTTCTCACGTTAGTGGCTGACGAACTTCCAGAAACACAGAGGAAAATATGATAGTTATTGGTTGTATGTTATCCTTCTGTGCTCTCAGGTACAAAATTGTTTGGAACTGAGAGCCTTATTTTGGTGGGAGTTGCTCTGTGTTTAACCTATGCCATGCTATTATTATGCATATAGAAAGAGGACACATTTTGCACTGAGTGAAGTTTGTGCTAGCCCATACATTCTTGAGGGATTATTCCAGTAGCCTGGCTTCAGCTCCCAAAAAATCTCTGCTTCCTATGCAGTTGAGCTATGTAGCTGAGAGTTTGCCACTTGTTATCCACTGTCCTTATGCTAGAAACATCTTGAAAATAGACCTGTCAGGAAGACAGCTTCTGTGTTTTGCCAACATAGAAAGGAGATGGTACATACTTACAATGTTGTATTATGTGATGAAAGCTCATTTGTACACCTGTGAAGGTGCACAAAGAGACAGTGGCATGAGGGAGAATACAAGTCAAACCCCACTGGGCTACTCTCAGTTCCATCACAAAAGCCATCAATCTATCAACAGTCCATCTCCACAAGCACAGAGGAGCACAGTGGCAGGTGAGAACCCAAATTACAGACTCCCAAGAAGTGTATAACCTAACTGTGTCCCTCAGGGCTGTCCCACCAGAGTCTCATGCCCACTGTCATGTGGTGAAATTGTCAAGGTGAGTAAATGGGAACAGCTCTCTGTATCACCTTCATGGCAGAGAGATTTGCTGCTAAGGGTTGTGGGACACATTATAGGATACAGAGAAAGAGCATTTGAGGATTGTACAGGACTTATACATTTAGGTGAAGAACTAAAGGCATGAATAGGAAGGGAGGTTAGGTAATTTGGGGAGGAACAAGTTTGGGGAAATAGAAGTGTGAAGGAATAAAAAGTGCTTGTCATGTGTAAGTAGTTTGCTGGATGGTACCGCTGTCTGTCCGGATCCTGTTCTGATCTTTTTAATCTGTCATACCTTTTATTAAACTACTTTCTAACTGTTTCCTGACTCTGATATGCATGTGTGCTTGTGCCTGTGCACATGGGGGTCTGAGTGCAGCACCTGACATCAGACCAAGGGTCAGAAGGCCTGTATGTGCCTGTGTGCCAATATCTGGAATGAGTGCAGGTGTGTGAGGGGTGAATGATCACTGGTGGATAATCAGCCAGATAAAACGGTGAGGAGGTGAGGGAGGCAGGGAGGGAGAGAGGCAGACTGTACCAGTAGCTACAGAGGGGCTGCTGCCTTGGGAGCCTGTGTGTGCAGGTGCCAGTGACTGGAGGACTGGGATCTGGGGTCACAAACTGGGCAGCCTGTCTGAGCCCCACCCCTGGAGGGATCCATCTTGGTTATCTAGGAAGATTCAAGTCTCACTAGAGGACCTCCATCATGCTCAGCCAGAGAGGGGAGCAGGATGAGGCTATTGGTGCTGTTTGTGTGCATGTGAGTGTTCTGAGTGTCTGTGTCATCTGTGTGGCCAGTCGTGTATGTGTATATGTATTTATATGCAGTGTATACGTGTGCTGTATGTGCATGTACGCATTGGAAATACATTTTCAATATTTCTACTGGCTGAATTTGGGGTCATGACACTGGAGCAGACTTGCTTCTGTTGGGCACAATGTATTTTCCTTTACACTACACTGATTATAATGTTTGTGAAGTCATGCTCTCACAGCCAAGTCAAAATGAGATGATGATAACTAAGTTCAACCCAGCATCCCATTTCCTATTACCAGTGCTCCAGTTTCCTGGGTTACCAAATACTTGAAAAATGATGTGAAAGCACCTTTTCTGATGGATATTTTGACCTTTTAATAAAAGGAGCACCAATTGTTTACAGCAGTTTGTTAGTCAGAAAGGGCATAGTGTAAATCCAAGAAGTCCTGGATCAACATTGCTATAGGTTTTCTAGGAACTTAAAAGATAAATATACTGAACACTGGGAATGTAGGTGGTTATTGTCTGGTGGAACAGATGGGGGATGTGTGCTTAAAAAGACTTTCCAGGTATGTGGTATTTTCAGAGATGTTTGGGTGCTTTGTTCTTTTGCAAATTATGAGCTCTCTGGGTTGAGAAAATAATGCACTGCAATGGATAGCTCCTTGGGGCAGGATTTGGCAGCTTAAGTGAAGGCTGATAGGCAGAATCTCTCTGTAAAACATCCTCAGCATAAGCTTGGAGTATATTTTTTTTATGTATCATCCTGTCAGTGAAGCCTTTGTTTTTTGCCATCAACACTCTTGTCTCAACTAGCCTTTGTTACCTGCCATCTGTTTGGATCCAGAGTCCTGGCTTGGACTCATCATTATTACTTTGAATCTGCAGACGCTGCCTGTTTAACAAAGATGCATCTCTGGTGTATAGTAGCATAAAATATATATAATACCTTTGTTACATAAAATATTGCCTCAGGAATGTATAGCAGAGCAAAATATTCTCTAAGTTTCTCCTCTTTTTCTATCATGTATAGATCTTTAGATAATTTCCCCTTCTCTGAGAATACAGTCAATTTCTACGCTGGTCCAGTTACATTTTTTTGAGATTAGAATGAAATAGTTTTTCAGTCTTCAGAGTTTGCAGGTGTATGCAATGCTCAGAACTGACAATGTCAAACAGTAGTCAGTTTGAGGATGGAGGATTAGAAAGAGTTTCTGCCACTCCAAACTGAGAAGCACAATAACCTCGATTTTACATATTCTGAGACTGTCTATTGAAACTAAAATCAAAGAAAAGGGGGAAAAGTACTCAGTTTTGGTAAATGTCAGCTGTAATTTCTGAAGATTTTTGTATATCAAGTCACACCTTTAGCCTGCAAGGTCTTTCTACTTTACCATCTTGGATTTACAGAAAAGAAGAATCACCATCCGTTTGGGACTAAATCAATGAAAATTAAAGAGTTTAGTTGTTAGAAAATTTTAAATTGTTTTCCAATCTTTTTTCTTAAAAGTCTCTTATTGCCCAGAGGACTTTTCAGCTAACATGTATATTGCATGACTTGAGAAAAATGGAGACTTTTTTGTAATTGTTTGAGAAATAAAAAGTAGATGCCTCAAGTCCATGCATGAACACTACTATGAGTTGAAGTCAATAAACATTTTCCTTTTTCACTAGGAAAGCTAGAAATGTTTATCTATTTAAGGGGTGAGAAAGTTTGTTTTACCCTTCAGCTTTTTGAGACAGGAGGCTTGTTTTTCCAAAATTGCCCTAGGATGCCCTTTAGGCAAATATTGATTATTTATTGCAAATAGTCTTAAATAAAGCCTGACAGCATGCCTCCAGATATTGGTCTTTAATAGTGAGGCTGAAGGCCCTGTGTGAAAGGTGTTAAGTACTAGAATTAAAAGCAATCTAACAACAAACTCTGCTATCTTAAAAAGAAAAGAAAAAAAAATCTCTTGCTGTCTTTTCTTATCTAATTGAAAATTATTTTCTGTTTTCAGTACTGTTTCAGGTGGATGCATAAGACTATAATAGATCTGAGGATCAAAGGCATGGATTTACCTTGAAAAATTCATCTATTTGTAAATTAATAGCTGTGGTCCATATGTTTTGAATAATTTCACAGACCTATAGACCTGTGGAAATCAGTGGACTTATGCAAGGCTGTCCAGAGTTTATGAAACTATTCTTTTATTTTTTTCTGTGGGAGGAAACAAGGGAATCATATGGTGAGATAAAAGTAACTACAGGAATTTGGACTGTACATCTCTGTTTTAAGCAAATATGTGAAAGAAAAGCAAGTATACATCAGTAAATATGTGTATCACTGATAACTTGATGATCTTTCTCTGTGATTTGCACATCATCACAGTAACAGTGCAGCTTTTGGTTGTTCTGTAGTAATGATCTATTTTGTTGTAATACATCTAAGATTTTGGTTTACAATAAATTAAACCTTGGCCACTGGCCCATTCCAGTACCTGACGTAGAATAATGCGTTTCAGCACTATTTCCTAATGTTATCCAAAAGTTACTGGTGTTTGTAACCAGACAGTATTATGTCTATCGTCCCAGAAAAATAGCAATTCACTAGGAGATGCTGAATGAAAGAAGAATTTTGCAGATGAAAATTTTTAGAAAATTGTACAGATACAAACCACTAAGAAATGGAACGCTTAAACTGATGACTCAATTAGCTGAGGTGCTGAACTCTCTCATAATGTTTACCGTCTGCAAGAAAAAAATATCAAACTGTAATTGCATATAAAAGGCCACTTAGAAAATGAATATATATGAACATAAATGATCCAGCAAAAGTAATATGGAGAAATTGTTATTAAATAAAGGGAGAAGAAGTGAAGTTCACCCAAGCAACCTCCTTTTTAAAAGATGAGATTTTAGACTACACTCAGATAGAATCTGCTGTTGATTTTTTGATATGATGCTTAAGTCTAAATAATAGTAATGAAAATAATATTAGTATTAAAAAGCCTCTACCTTGAAAGGATAATAAGATCACAATAATTCTAAACATTCAAGATGTTAAGATAATTAACTGCCAGGTTTTACTTTATGACTTGTCTTTACTCAAAATATGGCCAGCTGAAAAATAGGAAGAAAAATAAATGCCATGTCCTTTACTCCAAAAATGTCAATCAAAGTATTTGCTTTCCAAGATAAGCAAATACAAATATTATATTAATCACAACACAAAGAATAGCTGAATCACACCATGTAACAGGTATTTATAAAAAATAGATCTCAGTAGAAAAGATTTGGCCATTTTAGCTACGACCTCATGCAGATCAGCTGCAGAGCTCAGGCTCGCACTAAGGAATCCTTGCAGAGAGGTAAAAAAAACACAGCTAAACCCTGAGAAAAAAAGTGTTCAGAAGTGTGGGAGCCCCAGCCCATCTCCCTCCACTGAGCAAGAAGAGCGGAGCTCCTGAGGCACAGTAGCGCTGATGCGGGGTAGGCAGAGCTAGGAGGGACAGCAGACAACCCCCTGCACATACAAAGGCAGTCAGTAGGGAGCGTATTGACCTAGGAGTGCTGCGAGCAGGACTTCAAACAAGGCGTGCTCATCAGGAGGGCGTGCTCAGCAGTCAGCGCAGGCAGTTTGAGCACGGAGGGTGAGCAGAGAGGGTGCACTCTTCTCATCTGGGAGCTCCGGAGTGCTGCTGTCTGTTGCAACTATGATGGTGGGCACCTGCCGAAGCAGCCGGGCTGAAGCAGTGACCCAGACCGAGGGGACACAGCCTTTCTGGGCTCATGACTGCACCCAGGTGGACCTCTTGAGGGGCAACGTGGCTGTCCAGACTTTTGGCTGTGGGGAGCTCCGGAATCTGGAAGTCCTTGTATGTCCTGAGGGAGGAGGCGGCTGTCAAGGGTGCAGGTGTGTCCCGCTCAATGAGTTTCTTCAGCAGATGGCCAGGCTGCAGGAGGAAACCACCAGGCTGAGAGGCACCTGGGAATCTGATAGGCAGATGGGTAAGAGGACGTTTGAATAGACACATGCTAAGCAGCAGTCCCCTCCGAAGTCCCTGCAAGGGGAAGTAACTAAACCAGCTTCCCACTTGGAGGATAAAGGAGAAGATAACGCACAAGATGAAGGGAGCTGGACCCTCATCCCTGCTCAGAGCAGGAGGAGGCATCTTCCACCAACCCCCACAGTGCCCCTGTGCAACAGATTCAAGGCTCGGCGGCAGGAAACAAATGAGTACCTGAAAAGCAATAAGAACCCAGGCAGCAACAAGCATATTGAAAACCCAGAAAACAACAAGCATATTGAGCAGGGCCAATCGGGAAATCACATCAAAACTAGTGCCACCAAAAAAGGGTGAAGAGTGTTAGTAATTGGGGACTCTTTGCCGGGGGCCACTGAGGCCCCAATTTGCCACCCAGATAACCTCTCCAGAGAGTTTTGCTGTCTTCTGAGGGTGCGTGTTAGAGATGTTAAGAAAACTCTACCATGACTGATAAAACAGGAAGACTGCTATGCTCTCATCATTCGAATTGGTTCTCAGGAGGCTGCAACAAGGAAATTGAAGAATATTAAAAAGGACTATGCATCTCTCAAAAAGATGTTGAAGGGATTGGAAGTGCAAGTAGTGTTCTCGTCTGTGCTCCTGATTGGCAGCTGGGACCCAGAAAAAGGGAGAAGAATGAGTCAGGTAAATGACTGTCTGAGTGGAGGGTGTTATGATCAAGGTTCCGGCTATTACGACCTTGGGGAGGCCTTTGAGAGACCAAGTATGTAGGCATGGGATGGAATGCAACTGAGCAGGTGAGGCAAAAGTGTTCTGGGGAGCAAACTGCCTGGATTGATTACCAGGGCTTTGAACTAGATTTGTTGGGGTGGAGTTTGGTACAACAGAGAAGGGCTTGGAGATGCTGTCACTTTAGGAGACTGCAGGGAAAAATCTTCTGACTAGGATCTTGTGAGGACTCATCAGAGAAGGTAACATTGTGAATAGCTTGTCTGAAATCTTCTTGCATCCCTCTAGGGATATCTGCACCCTCTGCGTCCCTAAAGTGACTGTGTACCAATGTACGCAGTATGAGAAATAAACAGGAAGAACTACAGATCTCTGTGCAGTCACAGGACCGTGATCTCATTGGAAATCACGGAGACATGGTGGGACAGCTCACATGACTGGAATGCTGTCATGGATGGATATGTCCTTTTTAGGAAAGACAAGCTGGTGAGGTGAAGTGGTGGGGTTGCTCTTGATGAGAGAGAGCAGCTAGAATGTATTGAGCTCCACCTGGGGTGGATGATGAATGAGTGGAGAGCTTGCGGTTGAGCATTAAGGGGCAGGCTAGTATGGGTGACACTGTGGGTGTGTACTACAGGTCACCTGATCAGGAGGGGGAAGTTGATGAGGCCTTCTACAGGCAGCTGGAAGTAGCCTGGAGATCCCGGGCACTGGTTTTCATGGGGGACTTTAATCATCCAGGTATTTGTTGGATGAGCAACATGGCTGGGCATGCATGGTCCAGATGGTTTCTGCACTGCATTGAAAATAACTTTCTGACATAGGTGGTGGAGGAGCTGATGAGGAGGGGTGTACTACTGGACCTTGGTCTTACTAACAAGGGAGGTTTCACTAGGGATGTGAAGGCTGGAGGCAGCTTGGGATGCAGCAATCCTGAGATGGTGGAGTTCAGGATTTTGAGTGGAAAAAGCAAAGCAATGAGTAGGATTGCTACCCTGGACTTTAGGAAAGTTGATTTTGACATCTTCCAGGACCTACTTGGAGATATCCCATGGGTTAGAGCATTAGAAGGCAAGGGGGCTGGTCAGCATTTGAACACCATTTCTTCCAAGCTTAGGGTCAGTGCATCCCTAAGAGTAAGAAATCAGTGAAAGATGGCAAGAGACCTGCATGGAGGAGCAAGGAGCTCATGGATAAACTCAGAGGAAGACAAAGGTCCATGAAATGTGGAAAAAGAGCCTGTCCACTTGGGAAGAATATAGGAACGTTGTCAGGGCCTGTAGGGATGCAACAAGGAAGGCTAAAGCCCACTTGGAACTGAATCTTGCAGAGGCGATAGAAGATAACAAGAAAGATTTTTTTAAGTATGTCAACAGTAAAAGGAAGACTAAAGAAAATGTGGGTCCAATACTAAATGAAGTGGATGCTTTAGTAACAGGGAACACTGAGAAGGTGGAGATAATGAACGCCTTCTTTGCTTCAGTCTTTACTAGAAAGACTCCCCTCAAGAATCCTGGACCCTGGAGGTAAGAGATGGCGTCTGGGGAATGGAAGGCTTCCCTTTCGTTGAGGGGGAGATGGTTAGAGAGCGTCTAGCCAAAATCAAAACACATAAATCCATGGGCCCTGATAGGATGCACCCATGTGTGCTGAGGGAGCTGGCAGAGCTGACTGCTGAACTGCTCTCTATCGTCTTTGAAAGGGCTTGGAGAGGTGCCTGAAGACTGAAAGATACCTGATGTCACTCCAGTCTTCAAAAAGGGCAAGAAGGATGATTCGGGAAACTACAGGCCAGTCAGCCTCACCTCTGTTCCTGGAAAGGTGATGGAACAGATTGGTCTGGATGCCAACTGCAAGCAATTGGAAGAGAAGAAGGTTATCAGGAGTAGTCAGCATGGATTCACCAAGGGGAAATCATGCTTGAGCAACCTGGTAGCTTTCTATGATGTCATGACTGGCTGAGTAGACGGGGGGAGAGCAGTGGATGTTGTGTACCTTGAGTTCAGAAAGGTGTTTGATACTGTGTCCTACAACAGTGAGAGTGCAGTTGGAGGCCTGTAACTAGGCGGCGTTCCCCAGGAGTAGATGCTGGGTCCAGTTGTGCTCAACATCTTAAACTATGACCTGGATTAAAGGATAGAGTTGACCCTCAGCAAGTTTGCTGATGATACGAAGCTGGGAGGAGTGGCTGACACGCCAGAAGGCTGTGCTGCCATTCAGCAAGACCTGGACAGGCTGGAGAGTTGGGCAGAGAGGAACCAGATGAAGTATAATAAAAGCAAGTGTAGAGTCTTGCACCTGGGGAGGAATAACCACAAGCACCAGTACAGGTTGAGGGATGACTTGCTGGAGAGGAGCTCTGCGGAGAAGGACCTGGGGGTCCTGGTGGACAACAGGTTGGCCATGAGCCAGCAGTGTGCCTTGGTGACCAAGAAGGCCAATGATATCCTGGGGTGCATTAAAAAGTGCATGGCCAGCAGGTTGAGGGAGGTGATCCTCCCCCTCTACTCTGCCCTGATCAGGCCTCACCTGGAGTACTGTATCCAGTTCTGGGCTCCCCAGAACAAAAAAGACAGGGATCTCCTAGAAGGGGTCCAGTGGAGGGCAACAAAGATGTTAAAGAGCCTGGAGCATCTCTCTTATGAGGAAAGGCTGAGTAACCTGGGTCTGTTCAGCCTGGAGAAGACTGAGATGGAATCGTATCAATGTTTATAAATATCTAGTGTGGTACACAAAGCGATGGGGCTGGGCTGTTTTCAGTGGTGTGTGGTGATAGGACAAGGGGCAATGGCCACAAACTGGAACATAGGAAGATCTGCACAAATATGCGCAAGAACTTCTTCACAGTGCAAGTGACAGAGCATTGGAACAGGCTGCCCAAGGAGGTTGTGGAGTCTCCTTCTCTGGAGATATTCAAGACCTGTCTGGACGCTTACCTGTGTGGCTTGCCGTAGGGAACCTGCTTTGGCAGGGGGGTTGGACTCAATGATCTCTAGAGATCCCTTCCAACCTCTGCAATTCTGTGATTCTGTGATTTGACAGTTTTAAGATAGCTAATAAAGTAAAACCAATACCATGTATTTTCCATATAAACTATAAATAAAGAATTGTGATTAAAGCATTTGCTAGTGCTTATTTTAAAATATTTTTTTCAAAAATAATGCTAATTAGTTTAAATCTTGTCAGAACGTTAAATTCAGCTTGCCTAGTTCAGGTTTTGCTGAATACTGAAAAATGTGTTTAGCATCTAAGCAGAAGATGTTCCAGAGAGAGATCCAGCTGCTGGGGACAGGCTGCTGAGCAGGCTGGTGTTGGCAGGAGGTGCTGGTGTCCCTGCGTGCAGCTCAGGGGCAACCTCAGGTACAACGTACATATCTGCCTAGTGTGGGTGTCGTTGGCTGATCTGTACAATGTGCTCATAGAAATGAAGGGTTATCTTTATGCGGCAAATTACAAAGGCAGATTTTCCCTTGTGCTCTGTTGTGATATGAGAAAGGAAGAAAAAACAGGAACAAAGGTATGACTTCTGAAGAAAGACAAACCATGAGGAAATTCAAATCTCAGAGAGTAAACACTGAAGGATTCAGAGTGCCTTGAAAAATATTGGGGGAAGAAGATTTACAAGTGCCACACAATCAGGAGTGGGTTAAGAGAACCATGAAATAAATTTAGAGAAGGTGAAATCGTGTAATTTGATCAAGGCTAAGAACTGGAGGCAGAGCAGTATAGTTTGCATTTTTCCTTTTGGACTCTCCAACAAGGTCTTACTGTGCAGGGAAGAGGAGTGCTGCGAGGAAAGCTTTTCCCTAGGTGTCTCCATTGAAAAAGACTCCCTGCCATTATGCTGCATCTCTGGAAGGGAAAAAGATCTGCTGCAACTCTGTCAATCCCCAGTTTTGCCGCCTTGCTACTTCAGATTGTACCTTGTGCTGAACATGCTAAGGTGTGAATTGCCCATCAACAACATATGTAGAGATTTTAAGCTCTTCAGGAAATAATTCTTTAGCCATATGAACATAGGCCCAATTAGTGAAGTCCTCCTCCATCTTTAATTTCTAGCTTGTTGCTTTTTTTTTATTTTCTAGGTTTTTCTCTTAAAACAGAAAAAAACAGTTTTAACATCACTATTTTGCTTTCTTACTGTCTCAATCCATCAAAACTTAATTACTATATGACAAGCTAGTCCATATGACTTTAAGTCTAGTGGCAGAAGGATGTAGTGCATCAACTGAGAGCTGTTTTTTGGGTGTCACAGGGTAGCTGGATTTCCACTTGGTCAAACTGAAGAGTGCCAGTTTACGTCAGATTGATGAATTATGTAAAACTTGGTTTCCTTATGTATTATTAATCACTCCAAACAAAGGAAGACATTTTAATTAATTTGTGATGATTCTTTCTTGTTATCTCCAAAGTTACTTATTCAAATTAAAACCTCCTATTCTGAAGACCTGCATCGTTAAAAATGAAATGCAACTTTGTTAAAAGTGCTTGTTGAAAGATTCAGAAATTTATACACAAGTCTTTACACATATAACAGTTCAGAACTAAGGTGATAATTCGGAAACATCAGCAAGGGAATCTGTACTCACAGTATTTTATAGTATGAGTAACTTAATTGCTTGAAAGCTTCACAGAATGAGTGTCTGCATACATGATATGCAGTTATGCCTGGAAATGTACCTGTGTTTTTAATTGTTACTTGTTATGCACATATATGTTTATATATAGGGAGGGTGGAATGGATCTGTAGATGAGATAACATAAGACCTGTGATTAATTTAGCAATTCTGTATAGGTGTATTACAGTCTTTTTCCATGCTTCAATGTGCTTCACTCTGCAATATTGCTTTATTTCAGTTTTTTATCTATGTATATATCAATGATTATTTCTGAAAAGTATTTCCATTGGATGCCATTAATCATGTGAGCAAAACCTAAACGACCTGTGCTGCCAAGACATCCCTCACTGTGGTAAAGCCTTACAGTGGGATCTAGTTTCAGTGTGAGCAGCAGTTCATGGTACGTACGCTGATGTTTTCTCCTAGACAAAGGCAAATATTAAGTGCCTGAGGTCACTTCAATTTTAAGATCAAGTTTTTCTTTACTGCCTTTGTCTTTCCTTCCTTTTCTCACTGAATATGTGATTAAATTTCTGTGTTTACAATAAAACTAGATTTTCTGATTGGTACTTTAGAAATACAACAATGTAATTCCTATCTATTATAACTACCATGGAAATAATGGACTTGGATTCAATGTTTACTTGGAAACTTCCAAAATTTTGTAATATCCTTCTCCTAATTTGTAAGTGTTAAGTGACTGGAGTTGGGAGATCTGAAGGAGTCTTCAGAAAGCTCCATGGAATAGGAGAGATTTTCTGATCGTCTAATAACTGTACTTTTGTGAATCTTGCAAGCCTGCGCTTTCATATATAAATATGACATTCTTCATATTAGAAATACAATCTCTCTTTCTTTCTTCAAACGTATGCTGCACCATAATAGATGTAATACTTTGCTGTAGGTTATGACAGGTATTGGATATGCATGATAGGATATGATTATATATGATGAGGTTTGACTCAATGGAACATATACAGGACTGCACTACAAATTAAAGAGAACTCTTCATTTTATGAGAAGCAGGTATTGTTTTCTAAATGGGCTGCAGTAAAAGTGCTAACATGAATGTTAATGTGTTTTAGAAAATAGTGTACACAATGCTGTCCCTAAATTTGTTCTGTTGGGAAAAACAAACAGAAACTTTTATTGAAACTTTGAAACTTATGGTATGAGTAAAAAAAATTGCCATTAGCTATTCCCTCAGGTGCTCAAAGATCAGTATTAGAAGGAAAACTTCTTTTAAAGTAAACCATGCAAAAATCCCTGTCTACATTTCCTCCAGCTTAAGATTTCTCTTTAAGATTATGCATCAGCATTCTCCATTCCCCCAGGTGTTACATCGTTATGGGATTGTAGAAGAATGATGCCTATCCATCCTCTCTATGTGAGACATATTGTTTGTATTTTTGAAGATATATAGTTCCTGAACTACTGGCATCTGATAAAGTGCTCTGGGGAAGCACACCATGTTCTTTTCCTATTACTATAGTCCTTCTGAAAGTGTTTCCTAACAACATTGTTAGACACAGGATTCTAGACTAGAAGGATCTTTGATCTGATTCAGAGCGACTCGATCTGATTATAGTCACTGCCAGGGGAGACTACAGTTTTGTATGTTTTTGTGCCTGGCTGTCATGTTTTCATGACATTTTTGTGCAGTTGTTACATGGATTTCGTATAAATGCTTACCAATAAAATGATGGCTTACAGCACAAAGAACAGTTTTCCTTCCAAAGCTTCTTTGTGATTATTCAGCTTCTCTCATAATTCATTCTCAAAGATTTCCACATCATTCTTACAGTTGAAAACTGTACTTAATGCTATAATGCTCAGATAGTGGTCTCACCGGTGCTTTCCAGAAAGGCAAAGTTGTCGTGCCTGTCCGTGATGCCTCTTACTTTCCCATACAGGAGTGTTTTCAGTCTGTTTTGTAAAGTGTTGCACAGTGTGTTTATGATCTGTCTGTGAGGACACTAGAGTTCTCTCTTAGTCACCGCTATCCCAGATGATCTATTGCACCCTATTCATGTCTGTGTTGTCATGTGGCAGAGAAAATTCTTCTCCAGGTAGCTCATGACGTGGATCTGACATACTCACTAGAGATGGTAAAAATTGCTAGATGTTGAGGTGAGAAAAGATTTTCCCCAGTCAGAGTAACAAACCAATAGTTCACTATTTTCTTCTGTTATGTTATAAACTATGGCAACTAGGAGTCTTGAGCATTTTTCAGCTGTTTTTTTCCCTACCATTACCAACACCTAATGCATAAGTTTCTTCTTTTTATCTGTCATGAGGCAGGTAGCTGAAACTTGAAAGGGTCTAAAATGCTTTGGAATAATTAAAGCCTTTGGCCTTATTGTGATGAAACTCAGCTGTACTTGTGTTTCCTGTAATTAAATAATTTCAGACTAATAGTCTGAGTACTTTTTTGTATGAAATTGTTTTAATTTATTAAAATAATTAAATCTTTTTATGAGAAAAAAAAAGGAAAAGATCTTGAATAAATTTTGAAACAGCAGCTCATTTCTTCCCAGACTCTACATTCTTTGAAGACTGATTTCATATTGACTCCTTAACCAAATATTCTTGAACTTTTTCCCTAACTCTGTATCCAAAATGTGCATCTCATCTGGTCTTTATGTAACAGCTGTGATAAAGCAAAAGAGACCATGTTAATGATTTTAATTAAAGATGATATTTTTCTTCTAAATCATTTGGAGATAAAGATTACACAGCATATGCTCTTTTGATCTATCTGCAGAAACAGCGAGCTGTGTAGTTTGCTGTCAAGATAATTTAAATCAGCATCAGTGAGCCTTTGAGAGATATTAGAGAGCCAAAGATCATGATAGAAATGGGTGGTAGGAAAAACTGAAGTAGAACACACCTGGCTTAAGTGCTCAGAAAAGACAATTTCTGAACCCTTCTGAATACTCCAGTCCACAACTGAAGTAGTGGGTTGAATGATTTCTGGGATCTCCAGTAGAAGAGACGTGGACATACTGGAGAGAGTCCAGTGAAGGGCATTAGGATGATGAAGGGGTAACCTCTCATACAAGAAAAGGCTGAGCATTAACTGTTCCGCCTGGAGAAAGGGCTTAGGGGATAGCATTTTGTGGCCTTCTACAGCAGGATTATTACAGTGTTGGTGGATATGGGAAGAGCAACTGAAATAATTGACCTGGACTTGTACAAAACATTTGACGCTGTCCTGCATGACATCCTTGTCTCTAAATCAGATTGATATGGATTTGACGGATGGACCATTCAATGGATAAGTAATTGGCTGGATGGTCTTGTGCAAAGAGTTGTAGACAGTGGCTCAGTGAAGACCAGTGGCAAATGGTGTTCCATTGACCTTGACAGGCTTGAGAAATGAGCCCATTAAAACCTCATGCAGTTCAACAAGGCCAAGTGCAAGGCCAAGAACAAATACAGGCTGGGCAGTGATTAAGAGCAGCTCTAAGGAGAAGGGCTGTAGAGATACGATGAGGGGTAAGGGCTTTAAAGTGTAAGAGTTAGATGAGAAATTAGGAATAAACTCTTTATTTGGAAGGTGGTGAGGCACTGGAACAGGCTGCTAGAGAAAGCGGTGGGTGCCCCAAACCTGAAAGTGCTCAGGGCCAGGTTCAGTGAGGCTTTGAACAACCTGGTCTAGTGTAATTTGGAAAAGAATTGGAAGTAGTGTTTTTCCCAACCCAAGACATTCAATGCTTATATGATTCTGTGATCTTCTCAATGTTTATAAATACCTGAAAGTAGGGTGTAAAGAAGCCAGGCTCTTTTCACTGGTGCCCATATCCAGAACAGAGGCAATGGGCACAAACTGGAACACAAGAGGTTCCATCTGAACATTAGGAAGAATTTCTCTACTGTGTGAGTGGCAGAGCATTAGCACAGGTTGCCTAGAGAGGTTGTGGAGTCTCTATCCTTGGAGATTTTCAAAAGCCACCTGTACGTGGTCCTGGGCAACTGGCTAGGGGTGTGCCTGCTAGAGCAGTGCGGTTGGACAGGACAATATCCAGAGGTCCCTTCCAATCAACCTTTTTTTTTGTGTGTGTGTGATTCATTTTAAGGCCAATTTACCATTTATGAGATCAAGTATTTATTTATTTATTTATTTTTTCCGAAGCAATATTTTAAATCATTAGTGCCTGAGCATGAAAGGTACAGTAGTGACCTGGATAAATGTATTTGTGTTTGCTTTTTTTGTCATTTCGTATTTTTTAAAAAATATACAAAATAGGATTTCCTGCAGTTCCGTTTTATGATCTTGCTAAAAAAACATGTCCTTCTAGTGCTTTGTTTAGGAGTTTTGTGGAGCTAATTACCTCTAACTTCATTGCTATTTGTGTCCCTTTAAGTTTTTTTAATCTCATAGCTTCTGGATATCAATTTTCACATGATGTTTGGCCACTTCTTGGCCAAGTGTCAGAGTCACCTTGTATAAACACCTACTCCTTTAAAACAAGCCTGGCCACGTCAGATATATGTAAATATATTTACTTTAGATTCACCAAGCTGTAATTTGGCAAAAAATATTTTTCATTGCATAGTGAATTTGTCTAGTTTCATTGCCAATATATGTGTCTAACACATATTGTATGGAAATAAGTCTTACTAATAGATAAGCAAATAAGAGGAAGTACCTTTACTAACAAAAAAAAAAATCAGATTGGTTGGAACAAGAGAGGAAAAATCAACATAAAAAATAAATTTGAACTTATTTAGGTCATTCACTTGGCTGAAGGCAAAAAGACATACCAGTAGGTTTTAAAATAAAAAAGCCTAACAAATGCATGAATCGTAGAGAGATAAAAAAGCACCTTGGGAAACAGGGTTAATCATAAATAATACACCAAAGCTATTTGAGCAATCTTTGGATGGAGTAAAAAGACAGACTCAGAGGACTTGAGATTATAAATTGGTTAATGCTGGGCATTAGCGGGAACATAACTGGAACCTACATGTTCAATTCTGGGAGCCATATTTTAGGAAAGAAATTATGTAGCATGAAAGGTCTGAGGCTGAAAGATCAACATGAATCAGAGTTTCAGAGATCTTAATTATAAAAATCACTCAGGTGTGGCCTTTGATATACAGACTCAAATAAAAGGAAATTGGAAACCATCTTCTAGAAATATTTTATGGCAAATCTCAAAGACTACAACTGCTACCAAGCAGGGACTTAAACTACTTAGTTTCTGCTGTGGGCCAGCCATATGCTGGAAAAACAGCTGCTTCCTCAACTTTCTCTCATTTCCTAGCTATATGGAAGGGGTTCTGAGTATATTTAAGATCAGCAAAATGGAGTTCCTAGTGAAAAGGTTGTTTTTATAGTCTCAAATGAAATGTTTTATCTAACAAACTATACTGACAAATTCTCTTGTTTTACAGAAGAACAAGCAGACTCAAATAAAGGTTGAGTGGAAAAGAAAAGTACTGTTGGTGCAGATTATTTTCTTAGATTATCTCATTTGTTTAGCAGTATACTAACCAGTTCACTATTAGCAGTGGTTGAAAACAATTTACAGTCGTTATGCCTTTACCAAAGTATTCATCTTAGCATTTGTGACTACCTCCAAGGATATCAGTGTGCTTAAAATGTCTGGCCAAAGAGAAGAAGGAAGAAAACAAGCTCACCAAGATTCTTTTCTTACCTGCAGAGGAAAAAAAAAAAGACATATTTCTTCCTTTGAATTTGTTTATCTTGAAAAACTTTGCAGTTTTATTTATTTATTTTTTTTAGAAGGAATGTAAGCCCTGAACACCATCACTTATAAAATGCTGAAAAGTGAAAGAAAGTTCAAATGCTGCTGAGTACTAGAGAAGTACTCCCTGTTAGAGAAGAGCTGATCCAAGTCATTGACTTTCTTCAGCAAATACCCAATTCAATAAATAGTCTAAGTAAGATCCTAGATGGAGGAAATAGAGAAAAGTATAGTCCATGTAGAAGAGGCCTTTCCAGCTGATTGCCAGGCCTGTTAGTTCAAGCAGAGACATCAATGCAGGAAAGGGCAGTAACATCTTGGGGGCAGAGCAGATTCAGTTTTTGGTTCTGCCACATATCTTTTGCCTGGCTTTAGGTGAGTTAATTACTCTGTCTCTGCTTCAAAATCCCATCTGTAAAATGAGAGTATAATGGAGCAATTGAACTCTTAATCCACTTTTAAGGACTGCAATTCCCTCTTATATTCTGAGTTACTGTAGCCCATCATGTCTACCTTGTACCTGTGCTAAGATACTATACAATTAAATAAAGTGGATAAATATTTAATACAAAACAAGCTAAATGATATTACTTCAGGCATCTTGTCAGAGTTTTAAACCACAACCATTTTGAGGTAGTTTGAGAGCATTCATGCTTAGGAGCCTCCTATGCACCTGAACCCGTTTCTGTTCATGTAAATGGTAATGTATGCAAGAAACTGAATAGCAGAGTGATGAAAAATAAGCAAGAAAGTCTGTGTAGAAAGCTGTTTGGGGGCAGCATCAATTAGGAGCTGAAAATATGTGCCTAGCAGTATCAATTTTAAACACAGGAATGTACAATTAACTAGTTATTGATCATGAGCCATAATTTCCATGCCTAAATTCCAATAATAATATATTATTAATAAATAAATCACCTAAGATGAACTATGTTCTTTCTTTTAGAAAAGCAATCTAAGTATTTTTTGAATATGCTAATAATAATTTTTTTTTCTCCTCCAATGCACGTGAATTTAATGAATTGAATAAATTTGTGCCTGAGTCTGTCTGAGTAAACAGGATTTTGTTTTTGTCTAATAAAAACTATTTTAAAAGCCTTTGTATTTTCTGAGGCCATCATCCACTCTTCATGTCTTCCGTCTCTGGCCCCACTGCACTCATATATTATTTTCCTGTAAAAGTGTATAAAAGGCACAAAATGCTCCTATTGAGCTCTTCTTCTTCTTCGTCTTCTTCTTCTTCTTCATCGCCTTCTTCTTCATCGTCTTCCTCTTCGTCTTCTTCTTCTTCTTAAAGGTGTCACTTTCACATTTACTTGCCTTTTTTTTTTTTTTTTCTGTGAAATTACTCCATGTTATTTGCAAAGACCTGTACAAAGAATCCCTTTCATGTCGAAAACCCATGTGATTTCCTATGGATTGCTTTTCTGTCTATGTGTGTCTTTTAATGTCAATGTTCTCTTAGGTGAAATGTAATGATTGTCATTTAACACTGCTTTGCTAGAGCTGCAGGGGAATCTTGAATGATCTATTCCAGGATCCTGTGGCATAAAACAGTTGTGGGTTTTACCAACATAGCTCTTTCTATATTATAGTTCTCCCCTTCATTTTCTCCTCCTCCGTGTACATTATTGTAACTCTTCCTATTGTGCCTTATCAGTATTTCTTCAGATCCTTTTTGTCCCTCTCTTTGCTTCCAGCATTAATTTTCATGGTTGTGCTATGCTGAATTCTCTTCTTCTTCTTATATTTATTCACCTTCACTCCTGCTCCTTCCTCTTTTCAGAAGAAAGACGTGGCCGTTTTGTTTCCACACTGAAATTTGCTTATTTGCTTTGTTTGTTGACAGACTTATCTCTGGTTAAATATGAGCATGGCTTTGTTTTTTTTTTTTTTTTTTTTTTTTTTTTTTTAAATGAACTCTTCCATGGTATCTTTTTATCTCATTTGTGCATATGAGCTGGAATATGAACTCTGATATTTTGATTTGGGCCATATGTTGGATTGCAGTATTGAAATTCAAATGGTAGCATTTTCTCAAGTGTTCCTCATCTCCCTCAAGTTCAGTTTGGATTTTGCCAACTGTCCCAAAATCTGAGTATCAATTCTTGTCAGTATGTGGGAGGACAAGCTCCAAGTTTATTGCAGCCAAGCAATGCTTGTCCCAAAAAATATTAGAGATCTGCAAGGAGCCAGCTACATGTTCCACAGGATAAGAAAGAGTGCAGTGCTTCCTGTTGCTGAGCATAAATTAGGAACAGCTGCAAAACCTGAGCTGCAGAGCAGAGCTGTGGTCTAACACCAGTAGGGTACACAAGAATGGCATCAGCAGATAGCCAGGCCTTCATCTCAAGAGAAATAGCAGCACAAAGATGAAATAGGTGGAGTTGGGGTGAAGTTACACCACTTGAAAATTTAGTGACCGTACTTAGATATTTTGAATGCCTGGATGACTGCAAAATTCAAAATGTTCAGAGGAAAAATTCCTTTTTTTCCTTGCATTAAGTGTTGTTCCTGTACTTATTTTGTAGAGACACACCTTCCTTGTCCTGATAAATGAAGAGGAGAGAAGACAGCTGAGTAACTGAGTTGACAGTTTCTGCTGGGATGGATGCAGTTCATAGGACCAAATGCTTCTAGAAGGAGAGTTTAAATCTGTGAGTCACATATGCTCCCAGTTAGATCATTAATGCATGTCCTGGACGTAATGAGGCTAACATGGGTTCATTTATTGCCAAAGCACTTCAGAGTTTGATTTGGTAATAGTTAACTTTCCCTGAACTCAAACCTTGTCATGGTGGGCATGGGTGAGTTCTGTGCTGTTCCTCACTGGCCATAAAACCTGTACCTTACTACAGTCAGTCATTAAAGATTCCCTGGCAGTTTTCAGTGTAGGGATGGCAAAACCACCACTCTGAGTATATGCTAGTTGGAATCACTCTGTTCTGTCTTTATCCGTCAGCCCTTTAATTTATATGGATACTAGGAGTGTATTTATTTGTGGAATTACGATGTGCTTGAAAATCAATCATTTAATGTCAAAAGTAGCCATTTAAAAAGTACTTTTTAAACAGAACAGGTCTGACAAGAGCACCTTTTATTTCACTTCTTCATATTACTTTTTATAATTCTGTGCCATTCTATGTGCTAAGGCCACTCTATTGAATTGCAAGAATAGTATATCAGACCTTAAATGCACAGAAGTTTATGATAACCACTTTTGAAAATATCTCTGTCTCTGTCTTTATTAGTCTAAAAACTTGCAAAACACCCCTCTGAAGCTCATTCAAAATACTTTAAGAGAATCTACTTTTTTTCTAGAAACTTCCATGTTGTATGTTCTTGGTAATGACAGACCCCTCCCCCTCCAATCTCTTCCAAACACAGTAAATTTTTGCAACACAGAAACACAGATTCTACCACAGCTTAACTCTCTGTCTGAACAGACAGAAATGAGGTTCACAAGAAATATTCTATTTAGGAATCTGGTGAAATAAGTAGTTTATGTTCCCATTCCCTGTGGCCAAAAGGTATGACTCTTTGTTCCGGACAGCTCGTGAGTGACACTTGAGGCACATGAACCTTCTCCTCCTCTTCTGCTGTATGAACAGGAGCAGGAGTCTGAAATAGAGGACTTCTTCTAGCCCTAGATTGTTTGTTCCACACCTATTTTTAAAAAATACGTAAATTATTAAGTTGGAGTCTTGGACACTTTTATCACAAGGCAGTGAGCTGTGTCCTTTTCTTTAGATGATTTTAGCAGAATTTTTAACGAAAAAATACTGCAGTTTAGTCCTTGACATGAGTAAACAAGCACCTGAACAGATCATCCTTTTTAAAAACACTGAAAATTGGCTTTTCGAGTTCTACCTAAAGGGATGAACAACACAGAATTTTCAAATTAGAAAATATGTCATTAATAAAAACAAAGTGTCAGAATGTTAAATTTCAGCAATATACACTACTGGAGATGAGACACAGCTTGGGCAGCTGTATGTATACTGCTTACTATATGCAAGTAGTAATTCCTGTGTTTAAGACAGACTGTTATTCAGCCTCCAAAGGCTGTGAGGTGTTACTATGCAGGGGATAGAAGAGTTAACAGGAAAGCAAGAAACAAAACTGCTTGTGCGAAAAGGACACTAGGGGATAGAAGAGACAATGGGGAAGTTTCTGTCCAGATCTTACAGGACATATTTTTACAATGGCTGAGAGATTGTCAGCAATATCACATGTACGGGTGTGAGCCTCATCAACTGTTCTGGAATGCAAATACAAAAAAGAATCAACGGGCAGGATCAGAGTAGGTTGAAGGATGGCTATTTTCTTTTCAGCAACTTTCTAGCACTTCCACTTAGTTTCAGTTTATGTACTGGGGCTAAACTGAGACTTCTACATGTTTTTTCCTATACAGTGCTGTGCTGAAAAGTCCATGTTTTGACAGCAAAGGTTGTAGTTTTTGTTTTGGTGGTCTCTTACTTTTTTTTTTTTTTCTAGCTGGAAACCGCATTGAAATCAATATGCCTCTATGAAATGTTCCAGCTTATGTGAAATATTTATTTCAATGAAAATGTATTTAGCTGAAAATGGTCCAATGCGTTTTAATGAGAACCACATAAAACATTTCTGAACCAGTGAGTCCATTAGGTAGCTCTGAGCTAGATGATCTTTTCTCCTTTATTTGTTACATTCTTGTTTCTAAGATTTGGCATTGACTATATTCTTTCTCCCATAGAGATATTTTAAGTGACATGTTTTAGCCCAGCTTTTGCTTCCTAAAAACAGGATTTTTATTTTCTCTATTTTGGTATGTAGAAGCTTTGTTTGCCTGGAGCTTTTCTTTTCAGTGTGTGCAGCTCATTCTGCCTTTTTTTCTTCTTCTTCTCCTTTTTTTTTTTTATATTATTATTATTTTTTTTAATTCTGATAGCATTGACATCTTGGCTGCAGAATTTGCCTTGTTTCTTGTAGAATGACAGAAATTAATTAATCTGCTTTCCTAATTGCGCAATCAAAATAAATGATGCCAACAAATTAGAAGGCACAGAAATTGCATGTGCATTTCGGATGCCTAGATAATGTCCAACAATAAATTATTTTCATATAAATTGCATGCTTAATTAATTGCTTTAAAATGGTCATGTATTTCTGTGCAAATATATCCGTGCTTGCAATTCATAAAAAACAAAGACAAATTAAATTGCCCTTCCACACATAAAACTGTCGCCCTCGGTGTATCCTGGCTGTGCTTGGTCATCTGCTTTTTCTCTAGCCATGGTGATAAATTTGGATGAGAGCCTTATCCTCTGAATTGCCACTGGGTATACAATAGATTTCATTTTCTCCTGAATTACTGACATGTGTGGTTGTGCTGTTTGGTTAACTTGAACACATTGTAGTATGCCTGATACATAAAAATCTTTTGGCTTTGAAGAAAAATTGTTATAATGAGAAGAAGAGACTAAAATAAACAGGCTACTGAGGGACTGAGGAAAATGTATCTGTGAATTTTGATTTCACTACCTTTTTGGTTAAATTAGTTATTTGAATTATTCATTGCTAGTTTAATTCTATAACGGGGTAATCTACAAATAACCCTAAGCCAACTTTACACATTAGTCTGTCTCAATGGACAGAAATTACTTTTTAATAATTACCATGAATTCAATAGCTGAAAATGTGTTATATGTTGTTATTATTATTTTTAATCCTTAAGTCAAATGATATGAAAACTCCTGCTAAAGCAGGTATTTGCCTTTGTTTCCTGAAAGAAAACTAAACTAAACTGGAAAGAAAGCTACAATAGAATTTGGATGACAGACTATCTTCTAAGCCCAAACTGCCTTTTTTTTTTAAAAAAAAGAAATATTATGTAATCTTTAGGAAAGATAACATTACTTAAGTTATGCTACAGAGACAGTTGTTAAACCTTCCAGACTACTTACTTAGATTTCTGGGTATACTGTTTTTCATTTTTGTTTAGGAAAATCAAGAATGTATCTGAAGATGCTGTGCTCAAAATTGTCCTGTTTTTCTGAATAATAAGTGTAACTCCTAGCACNAACCCACACGTTTTACTGCATATCTCTCTACTTCTCTCCCCCGTCCCATTTGGGGAGGGGGGAGGGTGAGTGACTAACTGTGTGGAACTTAGCTATCTGCTAAGTCAAACCATAACAAACAGTATGTGTACTGAGCTTGAAAGGTGAAATGTAGTCTGTAGTCTACATTTAGGAGTACTCTTTCAAAAGGTAGGGTTCTTAGATCACGTAGACTTACAGAACATGAAATACCTCTTGAGATTTTTCAAGTGATTTATTTCCCATGCCCTCTATCTTCTCTTTCCTTATCACTACATGTATATGTCACTAAACAGGAAAAGATCAGCTTGCAGATTTCTAAAACAACAGAAGCTTCTTTTGCAGCTTGAGTGGCTCCTTCCGTATCTATTGCTTCTGCAGCTGCTGCTGAATAAGCAGCTGCTCCCTTCACATGCTCTGCTGCTGGAGCTGCACCTCCAGCCTTGCTTGCGGCTCAGGTGGTTGCACAGCTCCTTAGCACGTCAGAAGCAGGCTCGTGGCTGTAGCTCTTTTGGAAACGATTGCACACAAGGTCGCCAGAGACTCGTGGTATCAGGGCTTCTGAGGACATCAGATTGGGAGGTTTTGGGCACAGAAGTATGTTCTACAGTACAGCTAGTAAATGCTGAGGCAGAGAGCAAAGTGAGAGGGTAGAAAGAGGTAAAAAGCAGATAAATCAGGGTGTAGGTAGGACTGTGCTCTGTGTTAAACCTGGCAAAGTCCTTTCTGGATTTCCAGTACCAGAGGAATTAGGTTAATAACCACCTCTATGTTGTAGCTTACCCAGTGTTTAAACTGAGCCAAATCAGCCCACCCTAATTAGATTTGTGGCTAGAATGTCTCTGGGCTTTTGAGCTATTAACTGCTAAGTCCAGTAGCCTGCAGTCCTCTAGTTAATAATAATCAAACGTCTGCTATTTGAGTAAGAAAGGATCTGGGGCTTCAAGCATTCCCTGAAGGGAATTTCAAGAAGGAGAGAAAAGAGCAGCAGCAGTAGAGGAATGGATGCAGTAGAGAAATGCATTGAGAGGAAGAACCTGCCAGCAAAACCTTGCCCAACTTAGCACGTTGAGGGTGTGCAAGACATTGCTTTTATCCATCCTAGAATAAAGTCAGGGCATATGGTCACCACAAGAATATCTTCACAGCATTAATGCTCTGTTATCTGTGACTGGACAGCAACAGGAAGGAATACGGACATGTTGTGAAATCCTGGTCAGTTTCAGATTGGTATGCACTCCCCAGCCCACGCTTTCAAATGCTGTTGGAACATTTGAAAACTATATTCGATATATTAGTTAACTTTACTGTAGACAAGAAGTGGCCTTGCCAGGGTGTACATTTCGTGAGAGAGCTTTCCAATTTATTAGGTGAATTGGAGATTTTCTGCCTCCTCAGGTTTTTGAGGTTTTAGTACCCTGACTTGTAAAGGAAAAATATGATGCTAATCGTGTTATTAAATAAAATACATATTTAAAGTGAATTTTGTAAAGTGAATCTAAGGACAAAAGTGAAATCAGAACAAAGTTGCTTTGACAATGGATTATGAAATTAAGTTAAGGTGAGACCATGGAGCCCATCTTCCAGTTCAGTTTCATCCAGAAGAAATGGAGTTCATGTGCTCAACATGAGCCAGGAGTGTATGCTTGCAGCCTGGAAGGCCAACAGTATCCTGGGCTGCATCAAAAGAGAGGTGGCCAGCAGGGAGAGGGAAATGATTGTCACCATCTACGCTGCCATCATGAGGCCCCATCTGGAGTACTGCATCCAGACCTGGGGCCCTGACACAAGAAAGACGTAGAGCTGTTGGAGCAGGTCCATAGGAGGGGCATGAAATGATCAGAAGGCTGAAGCACCTCTACCATGAAAGACAGCTGAGGGAGTTGGGCTTGTTCAGCCTGGAGAAGAGAAGGCTGAGGGCAGACCTCATTGTGATCTTCCAGTACTTGAAGGGAGCTTATAAAGAAGAGGGAGACTGACATTTTTCACAGTTTTACAGTGATAGGACAAGGGGGAATGGTTTTAAACTAAGAGAGTGAAGGTTTAGAATACATGTTAGGAGGAAATTTTTTGCTCGGAGGTTGATGAGGCACTGGAACAAGTTGCCCAGAGAAGCTGTGGATGCCCCATTCCTGGAGGTGTTCAAAGGTTCGATGGGGCCCTGGGCAGCCTGATCCAGTGGATGGCAAGCCTGCCAATGGCAGGGGTGTTGGAACTGGATGATCTTTAAGGTCCCTTCCAACCCAAGCCATTCTATGAATCTATGATTATGATTCTTGGAAGCTGTTCTGAATCATCAAAGGAAGTGTGACAAGTGGAAACAATCTGAACAATTACAAATGCATTTTTAACTTAAACTAAGATGCTAATGGAAGTGTAGTCTTAGTTGTTTATCCCCATTGGTTTCAGTGCCTAGTGCAGTCAGTGCTGGCTGAACGCTTGAAACAGGTAATTCCCAGTTTGAGACTACTCTTCTGAGACCAATTAAGGAATCTGCTCAACTGCCTGCCTTGAGATAATAGTAATTCCTTCCTCTCTTCTCCCCCCACCCTTTAACCCCAACATTAGATTAAGTTTAAACATTGCAATGTAATTTAAAAGAAGAGAGCTTTTTATGTTTGAGGTTATAATGACAAATGTAAGTGAAGATAAGTATTTCTTTGGCTTAATCTTGCACATCCTAACCTATAAAGTTAAATGCACGTGAGGTATTATAAGCAAGGTCATTTAACTTCTATCTCTTCTAGGGATTTGAGAAGCCACTGTTAGACCAATGTCAAGAGCTTTCTCCACTGTTTCCTCATATGCCTGTAGCTAAGAACTCTCTGGAATTAACAGAAGTTACAAACCTCGTAGGTACAATTTACTCCTTACACTTTAAAAAACTGGAAACAAAAACAATTCCCTGAATTTGATATGTTAGAGGATGATAAATGTGAGTCTTAAGGCTTCATTCATCTCCACAAAGCCAGCGCTGGGTCAGATAGACTGAATTCAGGTTTTTGATTTAAGATGTTTTAGGAAATCCCTGATATTGTCAGCCTGGAGCTGTTTACTTCTGATGACAAAGTTAAGATGTTGCCCTTTGCTGGATGCTCCTACTAGGCCCCTACTAGGGGAGCAGCAGATGAGCAGAACTTTTTGTCAGACTGGTGGTACTCACTGGCTCGGTGCTGGAGCTCCCTGCAGTGCTCCACAGACAGGCAGCCGTAGTGACTGCTGTTCTGCCTTCAGGCTTGAAGAGAGCAATCTTATTGATTACTGCTCCTGGGAGAACCCCTAGCAGAACATACTGAGCAGCTTGATGTGTTTGCCTTGTACACGTTTTGGCAGCTTCTCAGGTGAGTTTTGTAGTACCTTGGCAGTCTCCACTGCCTGAGCCATGCTGCAGGCATACCTAAGCTCTCTGCTGAAGACATACCTACCTAAGCTCTCTGCTGAAGGACTGGTTCAAGTTTGCCTGCCACAGCTTCAGTGTCTGCAGCGTGGACACAGCCTGGCAGCTTACAGCTGGATTTTCCCCTGCTATCAGAGCTCAGCCATAGTGCAGGTCTGGCTGCCCTGTTGAAATGACTGTTCACGAAAAAAGCAGGCTGTTTGGCAGCTGTCTGTGCTTGTTAATGGCAATGTTTATTTTTTTTTAGTTATCACCACATCTAACTCCATAGGTACAACTGAGAATCACAACAGAGAACGTGTTTGTTAAATGTCTGTATGTTTTCACTTTCCCGAAATGGGAACAAAATAATCAGAATTTTGTTTACCCAGTTAATCAGGTTGTAGGCTTCAGCTGTAAAAATTATGTGATGAGTAAGTTCTCTTTTTGCTCTGCTGTTTCCATGAATTAACACTGCTTTCAAACTAGCCCATAATATCACAGTGTAGCCCCAGTATCTGTAGCTCTGGTTCTAAAGTAACCTTCCCTTATTTTAAGACTTACTCTGTCAGGGGAAGTGTTTACCAGGAAGCTTTATTTGCCAGCAGTGCTGACAGCAAGGACCAGTTGTTCTCTCATTCCCCTTTGTTGCAATCTGTTGCAAGTCAGAGGTTTAAAGTAATCTCCGAACAGTGTGGGAGTGTTGACTTTCAGACTAAACTGTTAGTTTGCTTTTACTAATGCAGTTATTCAGATGGTAACTTAAGACCTGCATCACAAATTTGCATAGTGGCATACAGGGAAAAATAATCAAAACTGTGGCCTTGTATGTCCATCTGAGAATTTGTTGTGACTTCAGTGGGACTAAATACTTATTCAATATTGAATATCTTGCATAAACGTTGCCAAATGCAGAACTTCGTTTAATTCATTAAAGAACTAGAAGGTCTCCAAAGCAGCTGAGACAGGGAGGAAGAGTGAGAGAAAACTGGGAAAGAAGGGCAGGAAAATCAGTTATTTTGACCTTATATCACGCTGGCTTTATATCCATTTCAAACAGGTGTCTGTTGCTTTATCAGAAGGGGAGAGTCAGTTCCAGTCTGCCTGATATTGAGAGAGCAATGCAGTTTTGTATTTACAAATAAATAAAAAAGTAATTTTCTTTTCTATACTGTTGTAGTTAGTAATTCATTGTTGTGGGAGAGAGATTATTCTTAACACTCACTCCTTCTGTTAGAAGACCAGGTAACAATTTGTTGATTGGAAAGGCTGTTGTCAGAAGTGTTGCTTTCCCTGTTGAAAAGCTTATTTCAATCAGCAGAAGTCTTTGCAGGTATTTCTGGGTCATCGGGTCCAGTTCTCTGGCATTATAGAAAAGACTGCTATGTAATCCTGCTCATAAAATCGTCAGTAATCATCTCAAAGTAGCTAAGCGTTCTGCCACCAGTTTGCAAGGCTTTTTCACAGTACACGCCCCTCATGGCTAGACATCTTATTCAAACCACAGTCTAATTTTTTTGGTCTCCTTGAGGTCAGAATAACTGGTCTGCTATTATCTGAGTTATCTTGCCATTCAAAATTCTGTTACCCTGCTCCCCACCTTTGGAGTGGGGCTAAGAGGCTGGAAACATCTAACAAAGGCTTTAATTGAAATCAGTTAGTCAGCATGTGCTTTGAGAAAAGCACCAGTCGGGCTACTCTCAACAATGCCTTCACACCAGTGCCTGTGCTGATAGCAACAGGACACCTCTTTGCTTACTGCCTTTACTCTGTTCTTAAATCCTGTTAGTGAGTTTAGCATCCTTTTGAACCTTCTGTTGCACCCGTCTCTGCCTGCTTTGACTGCCAGCTTCAGAGGTTTGCAGTTTGATCTGGAAAGCCTGTTCTTCCCTCGGTGTTAAATTGGTCTTCTGCCAGTTTCATCAAGTGCCTCTCATGTTTTATTTCTGAATGATTTTGAGAAGTATTTCACAGATTTGAAAAAAGGGAGATTAATACTGCTAAACAGCAGATATAGCTATGTGGAAACTAATTTCTTTCAAATTTCTAGAAATTTCCAGGGAGCTGACCTTCCAGTTTTTCCCAAGCTGATGCAGCTTCTTCATCATCAGATTTATTTACATACATACACACATAAAACATGGTGAATACCTAATTCACCAAGTCTTTTTGGTTGTGAAGTGTTAGCAATTTCTGTTAACTTGGAAACAGCCACAGAAACAAAATATAAAATGACTTCATGAAAAATATAGCTTCTCATTTGAATTTAGTGAGGATCGGTTATACACAGATTTTGGAAAGAAGAGTAAAAGGGT
Source organism: Penelope pileata (assembly GCA_013396635.1). NCBI lineage: Eukaryota > Metazoa > Chordata > Aves > Galliformes > Cracidae > Penelope > Penelope pileata. Next base: position 35,348 of record WBMW01001037.1, on the reverse strand, counting down.
TGCCTGAAGACAAAAAAAAAAAAAAGAAGAAAAAAAAAAAGGAAGAAAAGAAGAAAAAAAAGGAATTTATTTATATAGTAATATGAATTGTGTTTACATTGAAATCATCTGAGTTTGTTCTAAAAATACCTAACTGGAAGGCATTTGATAAATCAAACATCATAGGGAGATCAAGGAGAATAATTATAATTGGTTCTTCCTTTTTAGTGGGGAAATAATAGGAATACTAGCTAAAGTACCTGGTTTCTTTATTTAAAGTCTGTCCTGCAGCCCCAGGCAGAGGCGTCTAGAATTGAGAGAAGAGCAAAAGGAAATGATGTCATATTGAGGTGTGACATTCTATGAGTTGAGGCAGCCCACTCCGATCTCAGAGGAGGCAGGGTGGGAAGAGGTAGCTGGGCTTGTATCTTGGCACGTGAAAACAGCATTAGAGTTGTCTCTGCTGAGTTCACTTGGATCTGCTTAACAATGGAAAACAGCTTTGGGAGAAAAATAGCCTGAGCAAATGCTTAATTTTTATAAAAAGTCTGGAACAAATTGCCAGGTCTGTAGGAAACTGCTGTGCATTTGGGAATGTTGGTGAGGGTTGATACAGTCCTAGGGGGACTTCTCAAAGACGAGTTTAAACACCTGCCTGGACACTGTTGCCATAATAGACCAAAATATAACTCATCTTTTCCTTTTTGAAACTTATTTAGTATACTTCAGTTTACCTTATGCTAACTAGTGATACAACTGAATCTTCATAGTAAATAGTATATTGAATAACTGCTTTTAATCTTCTGTTTGGCTTTCAAGGTAAAACTTTCATCTCCCAGGAGCCCCTTACAGGTTTGTTTAATGCACCTGTCAATCTCACAATTCTTTCTCTGCTGTCTAGTTCTCTTAAGGTTTTTTTCTTTAAAGGGACAGTGGTTGTATTTAGATATCTGAAAATCCCCAAAAGAGCAAACTAAAGACTGTTGCAGTACACCCCAAAAGTCTGAATTTCCTTAAAGAATGTATGAGAAAACTTGAGGAAAATGTATGTTATAAAAATATTTCATTCTGCATAAAAAATGCTATTAGCAATTCATATAAGAATGTATTTTTTTTATTTATTTGCTTTACTTAGTGCCTTCCTTCAAGAGAAATACCAAGAATGTTCCCCACTACATACTTCTAGTGTCTCTTATAGAATCATTGTGGATAAAATCTGCACTGTTAATTTATTGCCTAACACAGTGAAAAACCCATACAGACCTCTCTCTTGATCAGATGTCTTCATTCCACAGATCTCTCTGTCAGTAGCAAATTGCTGTATTTCGGACTCAGCTCCTTTGGAAACNCCCCCCCCCTTTTTTTTTTGTGGTGTTTGAAGGCTGTTTTTGAACTGTGACTGTCCCATTGTCCCCACAAATTAGTTTTGTGTGCTTGCTTGTCCTTCAGTTTATTTCTGAAAAGCTAATTTTATTTATTTCCATATAAGAGTTGTAAGTGATTGACTAATCTGCCTAATGACTGTAGGTGGTTTAAAATTGTTGCTTTTCTTAATTTAGAGGGGGGAGGAAAGATCCTAGTTTATTATTTTGAAATCCAGCATTGGCAGTTGGTGACGTTACCTTCCATGCTGCCCAGAGCTTGGACATTGGCAGTTTCTGCGTTGGTCCTGGGCCATGGATTCTATACCAGTGAGCATTTTAAAAAGCCCTATCTCAAAAGCCACATTTGAAGGATTTTTATAAAGACCTCATCTAAGTAAGAAATAAGAAATACATTTCATACTGCTCTGAAATGTTTACAACCATATGCAGACACTAGTCACACTGTAATTCATACATTCATTTTTCAGGGAAGAGGCATCAAAATACTTGATACCTTGCATTGATTAAGAAATAAACTTCAATGTAATTTTGTTTGTACTTCAATAAGGAAAAAAGTAGCTATTTATGTTGCTCCAGAGGATATGTGCTTGAATAGCTAAGGCTGGCCTTTTGGCTTATTGTCCTTAATGAAAGACATGCTACCTGATAGCCTATATTGATTCCAAGAGAAACCCTGCAATATATTAAGAAAATAACGTAGGCTTTAATGAGCTGACAAGCTCTCTGTAGTAAAAAATTGAAAGAGAATTAGGAAATGGCAATCATGGGCACTGAAAAGGCAGATGTTTGAGAAGATCAGACGTAGTCAGCTTATCTCAACAATTATTCTCCAAATAATCAAAGTGGAGACATTTCCTTGTCCTGCAACATGCTGACCCAGATCCTCAACTGTCATCAATTGTTTTAGCCTGGATAGTTTCAAGGAGCTGTCCTCACAGCTTAGATGAGATTTACAGCAGCTGGCTGGGCTCAAGCACTGATTTGCATCCCATTTTATTATAGTATATTATTATAGACAATGCAATCACAACTACTGACTTTCATGTGTAGAAATCTTATGCTCAAGTAATACAGTAGACAACCACATATGTCTCAGATAAGTGCAGTCAGTAGCAACTTGGAACTGTATGGCTGCATACAGCTTTTGTGCTCTCTTCTGACATAACAGGGGTGAAAGGATTATGATTCAGAATGATATGTGCTGCGTGCAGCCCCATCTCCTGACAGGCACATGGTCTTCTTTCAGCAGCCTGTGTGCTGAATAACATATCGAATGTAAAGAACTACCAATCTATTGTACCTAAGTTACAAAACAGATTGTTTAAACTCCTGCCAGCTTGTTACACACAAAATTCTTTTACAGGAAAAGCTTGTACACCTCACATGTAAACACACTAAGCTGTTGTTAGTCTAATTAAAATCTTAATTTAATGTAAGAATGTTAGTAGCTGGGTTGCAATGATACTAACATGTTACTAATGCTTACAGTTCAGATCACATATAATTAGAATGATATATACACAATCTCCCTAAGGTCTACCTCTTTTTCTGGTGAGCATACCTCAGTCTTGCATGTCCCCTCGAGGCCCTAATGTTGATGGTAGCTTCCCTCCAAAGACAGTGAAGCATGGCATGTCACCAGCTTCCTGAACCATTTGTTGGGAGAAGGACGATGTTGATGTCCGTGGTTTCTTTCTTTTTCCATGAGACACAACCATGGTCAATTTTGTATGCAATGCAACATGCTCTGCACCTTGGTCTTCCAACTCTGGCCTGCATGTTCATGTTACACTGAATAAGGTGTGTTTTGCACTTGTTGGATGCTTCCTCTTTGTTCTGTTGTTTACCACTAATACTGATGTTATTCTGCTCCCAAGGCTGCTGTACTTTAATGACCAGGAATAACTGCCTAGATGTCTGTAGCCCAGAGCCTCTGGTAGTGCTTTGTGCTTGAGCTCTGAAGACTTCTTCTGCTTCCATCTCTTTTCTCTACTCCTCTATGCTACATTTCTTTTGAGGTCACAGGTATCTCGTTCTTCACGTAGAGTACTTGTTACAGCTGTCTCTTAGTTATGAAATTCATATCTTTTTATAGCAGTAACTCCTTAAAAATAGTTATTTTCAAAGTCAAACAAAACATGAAATAAAGGATGTGATAGTTACCTGGTCATTGGAGAATCAAAGCTACTGCTAGTCTAAAACAAATCTCCAGGGAGGCCAAATGAAATTCAGACAAAGATTGGCAGGTATCAAGCCCTAAATTGTAAGCTTAAGGCAAAGCCTGTGGCCTCTTACTAGCAAGGGCAACTCCATCATTACAGGACTATGGAGTTTTAACCTGCGTATGTATAGCTAACAGAGTGATAAATTTCAGACAGTTTTAATTCCACAACAGTACCCATGTTGATGAAAATTGTTCTTGAATATCCACGTAGTCTAAACCAATGCTTGCAAGCATGAAGCTTTTGGTACTAATCAAATTCAATTCTGAAGGTATTTAGCTTAAAAGATCTAGTTACCCTTCCACCAACAAAAACTTATATCAGATACCTCTGCACTGAGGTTAGGGATTTGTTTTTGTATACAGTTAGAGGCCCTGGTGCTGGCTGCTCTCTGTTATGTGATGGAAAGATGCTCTTTTGTATTAATGATTTGTAATCTGTATGGTATGATTTGAGTTTCCCACCGAAACTTTCTCTGCTTTTGACACGGAATAACTACCTACTCTGAAGCCTTCAAGCTAAGAAGGAGAGTTTTTGTGCAATTAGGCTAACTTCAACTTCACACCTCTGTGAACATGTAACTATGGTTGCATCCTTTCTAGCAGCTGACCCGCTAATGCGAACATGTTCATATGGTTAGGATTAATGAGTCAATTATTTTTACACAAGGTATCTGTCACGTGGACTGTTTTCCTTGACTTGATTATTTTAATTAAAAAAAAAAAGTGTTCAGTTCAGTTCTTTATTGATGCTCTTGTGTTAATCAGGAACAATTATTAGTAAGACTTTGGTGGATGGTTCCTTCCAAGCTCCTTAACTGAAAATACAATACTTAAATGAGAGCAGAGTGTTGGAAGAAGTTAATGATTTTGCTGAGGACTTCTAAGCAAATTCTGGTTGTTTTGGCTGTGAACAAGAAGAGCTGTTGTTAGAAATATGGACACAGACAAAGCAATGTTTACAATCTGAAGAGTTACTCTGTGTTTACTGTAGAGTAAATATTAGCAGTTACACTTCACATTTACACTTTAACCATAAATTAATCCTGTCAAGTTAAAATCTTGCTTATTGATCTAGATGTCAGAGCTTGATAATACTAAATATCCTCTACTTCATAGAGTTATTATTACATGTATTTCCATATTTAACAACTTGGATCTTAAATTTAAGTATCAAACTGTGGCATGTAGACAATAGCCTGCTTATTGTTTGGGCTTTTGTCTCTCACTTCAGGAATCCTGGGAACCTGTTTGATAATAGATAGTAGAGCTAATAGGTTATAGATTTATTAAATTAGGTTTTTAATATAGTTCAGTCACCAGGTGGCACTGTTACATGCAGTGTTTATCTTCATTAATGCCCATGAAAACTTGAAAAAACATTTGTGAATTGTTATGATAGCTGGGCTGAGGCCAATGGGATGAGGTTCAATAATGCCAAGTGTCGGGTCCTGCACTTTGGCCACAATAACCCCATGCAATGCTGTAGGCTTGGGGCAGAAAGGCTGGAAGACTGTGTAGAGGAAAAGGACCTGGGGGTGTTGGTTGATGCTCGGCTGAACATGAGCCGACAGTGTGCCCAGGTGGCCAACAAAGCCAGTGGCATCCTGGCCTGTATTAGAAATAGTGTAACCAGCAGGAGCAGGGAGGTGATCATCCCCCTGTACTCAGCTCTGGTGCGGCCGCACCTCGAGTACTGTGTTCAGTTTTGGGCCTCTCACTACAAGAAAGACATTGAGGCCCTGGAACGTGTTCAGAGAAGGGCAACAAAACTGGTGAGGGATCTAGAGCACAAGTCTTATGAGGAGCGGCTGAGGGAGCTGGGATTGTTTAGTCTGGAGAAGGGGAGGCTCAGGGGTGACCTCATCACACTCTACAACTTCCTGAAGAGAGGTTGTGGTGAGGAGGGGGTTGGACTCTTCTCCCAAATAACTAATGACAAGACAAGAGGGAATGGCCACAAGTTGCGCCAGGGAAAATTTAGATTAGATATAAGGAAAAACTTTTTCTCTCAAAGCGTGGTCAGGCACTGGAATGGCCTGCCTAGGGAGGTGGTGGAGTCACCGTCCCTGGTGCTGTTCAAGAAGCGTCTGGATGAGGTGCTAAGGGATATGATTTAGTAGCTTAGTGGGTAGTGATGGTGATAGGAGGACGGTTGGACTAGATGGTCTTGTAGGTCCTTTCCAACCTAGTATTTCTATGATTCTGATTCTATGATTCTTAGACTATGAATATATCACTATTAAAGCCTCTCTTTCCTAAATCTTACCTGTGTCTCTTTAACATAAGAAATTTTTGGATTATTCTGCTATATAATCTTTGCAAAGGTGAGAACAACAACAAAATGTTGCCCAAGCTGATAGTAAAGGGCTTCTGATTCAACCCCTTTGGAAACCATGTTGACTGAGTGAGGACATGCAGTGAAATTGGCCCAGAACTGATTATGATTAATTCTTGGACTGTTCAGATGCTAGCACCCATAAACACTTCATTTTGGAAGGTCTGTAAATCATCAACCTAACTTGAGATTTGCTCCTAAGCTACTTCAGCTCATGCTAATATTCAGGGAACAGCTTGACTGCGTAATGCTCTTCTGCTCCTATGGCTGGAGCTATGGTAATTTAACAGAAACTGATCAGTCAATATTGAAGGGCTTTCATTTTGTGCTGCTAAGACTTTATCACTGAATTTCACACAAAAAGGGTCCAAACTGTACTTTTAACAATAATATTAATGATGAAATTAGAAAAGAGGTAATACAACCGTTACTAATAATGATATTTTATCCATAAAAGGAAAGGACAAATGATGTGGGACAAACATTTGACAGTTTTTTAAAGGATTTAAACAGTATAATTAGTAGGATATTTTTCTTCTGCTTGTACAGTTACACATTATAGTTCAGCTTTAGCCACAGTTCATCATGTAAACAGCAATTTGCACAACAGTTCCCATATAAAATTGTGGTTTAGAAACACAGCTCTCACATGTATGCTGTTGCTATGTTAATCTAAACACATCCCTCAAGATAAAAAGTCCACTGTTTCCTGCTCAATTGCGTATCAACATCTTCTGTAACAAAATTCAGACAAATGTTTGAGAAGTCACAGAAGGATAGAGAAAGATATGTCTCTGCCTATATCCATATTGTGTTATTTTCTTACAGAATGCTTTTGTTTATCAAAATAGCGAATTTCCTTTCATTCCAGTTCCTTTTCCCCAGTGCATTTCTTCTAGTTCATCCCAGTTCATCCTATCCTCCCTTCCCTTGCCTTGCTTTCTCCTTCCTTTCTCTTCCTTTTCCCCATCACTTTTTCCTTCCTGTTCCACCTTCCTTTGCCCTTTCCTCTTTATCATATTAAACACTGAAAAGTACACAGAAGGATCATAAACAGGATGCATAAATATTTCTGTTTCCATTTTAATGTGTCTGGATCTGGATCAGTTGAATCAGAAAATTAGATTCTCACCTGGAATGTATCAAATGAGGTCAATTAGACAGTAGTAATTTACTCTAATTGTGTTTTTTTTTCTTTGTTTATGATTAGTATTATTCTGTCAGGATGTCTGTCTTAGTTTCTAACAGAAGTTACGCTCCTCGTAGTGTCTAGTATGAAGCTATCTTGGTGCCTCAGATACTGATAACATCCTGGCAGTGTTGAACGGAGCCGAGGACATAACTCACTTCCGCATTCCTCTGCCAGTGAAATAGTTAAGGGGGGCATAAGGAGCTGGGAACTGGGAGGCGACAGGACCAGGGCAGCTGACCCAAATTGACCAAAGGGCTATTCTATTCCATACCATATAACATCATGTGATTGGTTTGTTGGGTTTCCGGGTTTTCGTCGTTACGGAAGGGGCTAGCCGGGAGGAAGGGTCACCGCTGGCTGTGAGCCCTTGCTCTGCTTATCCTCTTTATATATATAGATATATACATATGTACTGTTATTTCTTTTGTTCTCTTTACTATTTTAGTAAATAGCATTTATCTCAACCCACGCATTTTACTGCATATCTCTCTACTTCTCTCCCCCGTCCCATTTAGGGAGGGGGGAGGGCGAGTGACTCACTGTGTGGAACTTAGCTATCTGCTGAGTCAAACCATAACAATGTCCTAAAATGAATATACACGCTCAAAAATTACATATGTAAACAAATAGTATATGTTACTCCTCTTAAACAGTGGTTTAACGGGGACCCACTGATGCTTGTGCAAGTGTAATATTCTGTATTTCCACTTAATGAAAGACCAGATCTAATAGTTATTTAGTGAAAACATATTCTTGAACTTAGTAATTCTGAGCATAGACTGTGTATTCCAGGGAAACATCTGGAAGGAGGCAGGCTGAAGGCTCTCACTTGAGTAAATCTGTGCTGTTGCATTCTGATAAGCTGTTCTTTTTTTTTTTTTTTTAGTTATTCTTCATTGTTGTTGAAAGCTGTATATCAGTAAACAATGTGTAATCAACTCCAGTAGAGCTGTCCCTTCTTTCTCTGTTCCCCCCCCCATCTCAGGAATGTCCTCTCTGCCCCAATTTGCTATGAATAGACTCTTACACAGTAGTTTATGTGCATTGGATTTTATTCTAGATATGCTGAAGTCGTAGAAGTAACACTCATAAATTATTCAAACATCACCTTGATTCAGCTTAAATTTTGCTGGTGATGGTTTATGGAACTCAGTTGTCAAGGCAAGCATTTGAAGGCAGTCGTTTACTGAGCATCAGGAATACCACAGAGGCTGAAAGAAGAGTTAACAAGGAGAGACAGATATTTAGAACACTGAATCTGTGTCTGAGTATTCTCTTAAATGTGTATGTACAGAAAATGTCACCGAGTGCAGTCAAACATACAGCTCTCTACTCCTTCAGCTCTGTACCCTTCAGTACCAAAAGCCTAGGAGTCACAACAAGAAGCCAAGACAAAATATACAATATCCTTCTGGATAGGTTTTATTGATATTGTCAAATTCTAAGAGATTAAAAAATAGAGAAGATGACTGGATGTGTTTCTGAAGCAAGTGAATACAGATATGCAGTTATGATTATAATAGTGGGAGTGGTTATAGATGTCTTCCCATCAATTTGGGAATTGTTTTCAGAAGAGATAGACCAGGGATCTGTTGTGGTTGCAGGTCTGTTCATTTTGTCAACAGTTTCACTGGGGATTGGATGACAGAATAGACAGTATTTATCCGAAATGTACAGTGCTACTGAGCTGGGAGACATTTTAAGCACCGTGAAGGAAAAGTTCAGAATCCACCACAACTTCTAGTGGAAGTTTTTCAATAAAGACAACTGAAAGGCAGTAAATCGCCATGATAAGATTATATTTGACAAAGGCGGGTAAACCCATTCAGTAGAAATTTGCTGACCTTTTAACTGTGGTGTACATCTCATTGTTTAGTAAGTGAGAACAGAAGCATGCAGACTGGTAAAGTTGAAACTAGTTTTTAGAAGTGATTTCATAGCACATCTGGGTACAGCAGGTAAGTTTGACTTCCATACTAGACAAACAGGAGAAGCTGTAATAGAAAGACAATAATACATGGGTATTCCCCATGGGTATTTCAAGCTCCTCACAGCTGGTACCAGTTCAGATGACTTCAGTTGCAGCAGTCCTAATCACACCAAAGGCATTGCAAGTGTGCTGTAGGGCCCAAGGGAATAGCATGAAGCTGTATCAGGGGATGGTCAGGTTGGGTGTTAGGAAAAGATTCTTCAGCAGTTGGTCCCATCCAGCTCAGATTGTTCTATTGTTCTATTATTATCTATTACAAATGAATACATATGACATAATGGAAAAGATTCAGTTTAGTTTCTGTAAAACAAAGTCATGACTTGCAAATGATTTAGACTTCTTTACAGAATTAGGTGGTTATGTGGATCAACAAGACCTTGCATCTGTTTTGTGACTGGGCTTTCAAAGTGCTGTGTTCACCTCTCAACAAAAAGTCTCAGAAATTCTAAGCTGACACAGGGTCAAAGAGGAAGCACTGCTGTTATTGGCTATCATAAAAAATGAAAAGAAGATGTAATTGTCTGGTGATGCAGTGTTCACTAGTTGAGTTCAAAGTTTGTTTGGGTGGAGATGCATGTTCATCTATCTATCACCAAAATCATAGGAAAATGGAGGGACAGATAGTAAGGTAAAAATGTTTGCTGATGATATGAAGTTGTTTAGAGCAGTTTGATCAAAGCTGACTGCAAAGTGCTGCAGGAGGATGTCACAATACTGAGTGACTTGGCAATAAAGTGAAAGATAAATTTATTGCTGAGAAAGTAATGCATCTGGGAAAAAACACAATCTGCATGTTCACATTGTGTATATATATTCAGAGATGGGCTCTAAATGAACTATTACTATTCAGAAGGAAGACTGTAAAGTCATTGTGGCCATTTCTATAAAAACATGAGCTTAATGCCCAGAGACAGTTAAAAAGGAAAATCAACTGTTAGGAATTACTCTGAAAGAAAATTAGAGCAAACCAGAAAACATCATTATGCCCCAAGTCCAAGATGTGCTTATATCATTAATACTGAGTGCAAGTCTCATTACAGCATCTCAAAAAGGACACAATAGAACTAGAAAGGGAGAAGGATGACAATGATGTTCCATTCGTTTTCACATGAGGATAGATTAAACAAACCAGGCTTCTTTACTCCGGGAGGAAAAACAACTGGAGGTACTAGATAAATCCAAGAATGATGAGTAGAGAGTGAACAGGGACTGATTAGTCACACTTTCCCACAATAGAATGAAAATAGAGAAAATGACATTATTTGGCAGTATGTTTACAATAAATGAGTTTTTTCTTTCCCACATGGTACATAATGACACTATAGGATTTATTGTCATGAGTGATGTGTTTAGAAAGTAAGTGTTCAAAAAAAAAAAAAAAAAACAGTCCATCAAACACTCATACACTCAAGAATGGAAGCTGCTTGGTTTCTGGTTGCTAAAAGCTGAGCAACTATGGTAGAGGAAGCATTGCAATTTGTTACAAGCACCACCTCCAACCTAGCACCAGCTGGAGAGAGCTGTGCACATAGCCTGTGCTGTGCAGGCCTGTAAACCAAACACACACACATGAAATATTTGGATGGCTGGGCTCAGGGGGTGCTGGTTAATGCATTACATCCTACTTGGAGTTTGGTAACAGCTAGGGTTTCTCAGGTTCTGTCCTAGGATTTGTCCTGTTTGACATCTCTGTCATTGACCCAGATGAGAAGATGGAGGACACCGTGCTTGCAGATGACATCAAGGGAGACCATCTGGTACATTCAAGGGCTGATCTGCTGTGCTTCACATGGACACGGAGCTGGACATGGGGCAGACAGACGCTAACAGGGACCTCATGAAATTCAGAAAGGATGAGGCTGAGCCCTGCCCTGGAGAGGCAGAAGCCTGCAGAAATGCAGGCTGGATATGACGGGGATGGTGGGGCTGGGGAATAGCTCAGGAGAGATTTCTAGTCCTGGACCCTGTGGGGAGTGAGCTGAGTGGGGGCAGGTCTTTGGTAGCATGAGCTACCCTACAAACTTACGAGCATATCCTGTGATTTGATCCAGTATGGCTACTTGCATGTTCTGTTCTGCTTTCTGTTTTCATATTTGTGTTTATCTGCATACAGTTTATACTACAGTTCCTGATTTTCACAAAGAAATCTGTTTGTGGAAGACATTTCTTATTCTTCAACAGCCTGATCGGAGTGATCCTAACAGATTCAAATTTTATGTCTGATATGGTGTTTTTGTTATTCAGGGAACCAGACTTTGCCTCCATGAGGGAACTAGAAGGGAGAAAAATATTGGAAGCTATTTTACCCCTGGAGAGAAGGTAAGGCTCTTACTGTAATGTTAATGGGCTACAGAAGGAGAAATAAATGTGCCTCAAATACATCAGATCCTGGGTCAGAAATGTTAATCAGTCTTGAAGTATGTTTTGTAGAAAATGCCTAAGCCTGTTAGAAGCTGGGAGGCCATTCCTCCTAATCAGCAGCATGGCCAAAGAAACAGAAGGAAGTATGCTGAAATTTCTGCATTCCTCTGGTTGGAAAAATTTGTATTTGTACACAGAAATAAGTAGACTTAAAAGCTACTAGTAGAAGAAGCCTCTCACTCTGCCTTTTTGAAGACTTCATAAATTTTGATCTCTTAGAGGAGATGTTTATTGGAGAGCAATATGGAAGAACATTGTTATGGCTGTTGAGGAATACTTTTCATGCATAAATACTTTCTCACTTCTCAAGGAAGCTAGGCATTGGGAGTGATTTTGTAGGATGCAGCTCTGTAATTTGTAGCTCTGTATCATTTATACTTCTAAAATAATCTCATTTTTTAAATTTTTAATCATTTTTATTCTCCTTTCATCTAAAATCAGTTTCCTGTAGGCTAGGCATCAGAAATGAAATCCACTATAGAAAGGTGAGAAATGCCTAGGGTCCAGTTTCAATTCGTACTAATTGACATCTTTTTTGAGAATCCTTTATACTTTCAAAGAAGTGTAAAAATGAGATTTACTTTTATGGCTTGTGAAGAGTCCTGAAAGGCAGCAGATTCTTTTACTTAAATGAGACATTCTTAAATGTGTAAGTTCAAAAACAAATCCTCTCTACAACCTCTTCCATTACATTATTTCAGTTACAGACGAAAAACCTGCTGATGTTTTTCCCCAGCCTTAGTCTTTTCCTTATGATATGACTGAACTGTAAGAGTCAAACAGGAAGGAGAAAATTTATTTAGAAATCATATCTGTTATTAAGACTCAATATTTAAACAGGATGTTTTCTGTTAGTCTATATATTAAGTAATAATGGAAATTTTAAAATTGGTTTGTTATGAAAAGGATTCAGCCCCCAAACCTATACATTGGTTGCAATTTTACTCTTCAAATAGGTGAATTTATTTTTGTTGAGATAAAGTATGAGAGACTGTGATGTAAAAGTGACCTAAAACATAAAAGGGAGCTACATTGCTGAATTGAGTCAAATAGCAAGGTCAATATTTGTCATGTAATACATCATTCTCCCAAATGTATTTGGTGCACCTTATGAGAAACTTGCCTGATATTAAAACTTGCTGGAATCTATTTGAATATGTGCTCCAGATTTGTGAACATTTGCTCATTTGTTAGTAGAAGCGTCTACTGTGGAGCCAGATGCTTAGCTATAGGGGACACTCTGAGCAGCATTTGCTGAGACACATTCACCTCTAGCAAGGGCCAAGAACTGTAAACAGCTATCTAGGGTCAGGGACCAAGTCGCTCTGAAACTCTAGCAAGTCTAAAGAATTTGCCTTCTTTCTTTGATTTGCTCAGTAAATCCCTCTACAGCCTTTATATTATTTCAGATTCAATCTCAAAACATCCACAAAGTGCTCTATTTTTTCTCAGCCTCTCTTCTTAGAATATGGCTCCAGGTGCTTTACATGTTCTTTGGGAGTACAAGAGTGTTAGCTTTTGTGTTTCTGTACTACACAATAAAAATAAAGACTGGATGAGCATACTGGGTTGAAAGGAAATTCTGGAGAGTTTTAGACGCTGGTTAGGAGTGAAACTCCTTTCCTACAGAGTGAATGTCCAGATCCTTAAAAAAAAAGTGGTATTCAGAATACATCATTTATATTTACGTATATGTAAAGTTTGATCAATGATATGACAGTGGAGCTCTCAGCTTATCTTAAAACGTAACCCCAGCACTTGAAAACCTGCCTTTAAGAAGTCAAGAGTATACAAATCACTGTGCATCTCTGCCTGCTCTTTTTCACTAACTAAAAGATCTGATTGCATATCTGAATGAATCACAAGCGTACTGTGGCTACCTCTGCAAAGCTTTCATTAAGATTAATGATGGCAATGTAAGTTGGAGCCAAATACTGTAATTCCGTGTTACTGACAGTGATTGCAGAGGCACTGCTATTATAAAACTCAGGTGAAAATTTACATGGGAAGAAGTGAGTGGGAGACTTGCACTGGGGTTGCCTGGCAAGGTTTTGGTAATGGTGGGGAGAGGTGGACTCTTTGAGCAGAGCCCAGCAGATCTTCCCCTTGTCAGATCACAGCCAAATCCAGCTGCTTCAAAAGGGACCTGCTGCTGGCCGGAGCTGAGCCATGAGCAACACTGGGTGTGCCTCTGGGAGAACAGATTTAAGAAAGGGAAAAATGCTGCAGAACAGCAGCTGTGAGAGAGGAATGAGAAATGTGAGAGAAATAGCCCTGCAGACATCAAGGTCAGTGCGGAAGGAGGGCAGGAAGTATTCCAGGCATGGAGCAGAAGTTCCCTGCAGCCCAGGAGCGGTCGACGGCGGAGCAGGCTGTCCCCCTGCAGCCGATTGGCACCCAGGAGATTGCAGCCCATGGAGGAGCCCATGATGCAACAGTGGATGTGGGCTAAAGGAGGCCGCAGCCCATGGAGAATCCCCACACAGGAGGACCTGCCACCTGTGGGCCCCATGGGCCCTGTGGGCAGTCTGCTCCTGAAGGGTGGGCCACATGGTACTGAGCCATGTTGGAGCAGTGCTTGTAGAGCTGCAGCCTGTTGGAAGCCCATGTGGGATCAGCTTGGCAAGGATGGCATCCAGTGGGAGGGATGCCATCTGGAGCAGGGGCAGAGGGTGGCCATGAAGGAGAGGCAGAAATGAAGTGCAATGGAAAGACTGCAGCTCCTGTTCCCTGTTCCCCTGTGCTGCTCACAGGGAGGGGAAAGCAGGATGTGGTGGAGGGAAGGAATTTTTAGTTTGCTTTTAGTTCTCACTGCTCTTCTGTTATTAATTGGCTATAAATTATATTAATCTTCTCAAGCCAACTCTATTTTGCCCATGACAGTAATTGGTGAGTGATCTCCCTGTCCTTATCTCAATGCTTCAGCCCTTTTTTATTGTATTTTCTCCCACTGTTCCTTGGAGGAGATGGAGTGAGAGAATGCGTGGTGGAGTTCAGCTGCCCATCGGTATGAAATCACCACCAGCCTCTGCTTGCTTGCAGCCTGTGTCAGGTTTGATTTATTTGTCATATCTATGAATTTTGGTTACACTTGGGTCTTGAATCATTTTCAGTGATGAGATTTCCTCTTATTTCTTCTTAGTGTCATGCTCCAACTTCTGTTCATTAGCATGTTGCTGCTGTTGCACAGGATTGTCATGTTTATGTTTCTTGAAACTGAATAATGGTTGGAGTCTTTAATGCTGTACCTGACCTTTGAATTCTGGAGCTCAAATCATCATTACAACTTCCATGATTCACAGTTTACTAATCAGGAATGATAAAGAAGTGGGAATGCTGGGATTCTTATTACAACACCATGGGAGAATGCTCAGAATTTCCTATTCTAAATGAAATACTGATGCTAATATTTTTGTCGAAGTTCAGTAAATCATAACATTGGGGCTATGTTTGCAGTGGCTAGTCACCTACGTTGGAAGCTAATTTTTTTTTAATAGCACTGTGCAAATGTGCAGAGTGCTGAGAGACCATTCTTTCCAACAGTTGTTTTGGTTTCTGATATTGACTTGAAATAAAATGGTCACAGTAAAATAAGCTTTCAAAAGATGAAAACCCATAAGGGACAAGGTTTAGTTTTCTGTTCTGGTAAGTTTCGTGTGATTGACTCCTCATCTCTTTAGAAAGAAGAGTTTTGCAGCAATTGCTGCATGCTGCAATAATACAAACTATTCTTACCTAATTTCCTAAAGCTCCTTTAAAGTCTTTTTCCAATTAGTCTGCAACTGTTATAGGGATTTTTAATCTAAATTAAAAAAAGTAATCAAGGCAGTATGACTCTACTCAGCCCTTAGGGAAGATTATCCATATTCAGCCCCTTCTAATGGCCTATTGCAACCTGATATATTGGCAGTCGTCCAGCGTGTATAGCAGTGTTAAGAGAGGCCCAGGCCTTCAGCCCTCAAAACAACTTTCCTTTTAAATAAAATAGCATGCTTTGTTTGACACATTTCTTTTCTTTCCTTTTTTTCTTCTTTCTATCCTTAGTCGGAGTGATTTTTACCTTGCTGTGATTGCTGCCAAAACACAAGATCAAAACTCAGTCAGGGGAAAGGAAGGTATTCAGCTATGTTACAGGCAGTTTATGCTCATGTTCAACAAATATTCCCCTCCTCTTTTCAATTCACCCTTTTCATGTCAATGTCCAGTTTATAAATTGCATGAAGTTCAGGAAGTGAGGATCACTGGGAAAAATCTCTTGCTGTTGTGTATAGAGTGACAAATACATCTTATATCCAGAGTTATGTCACCGATAGATGAAGAGAGTATATAAATGCTTAGAAAGGCAGGATCTGGCCATTCTGGATGTACTGTGAGTTCAAATATTTGGGTACATCATTCCAGTGAGAGCTCTGAAGAGTCATTGTGCCTCAGGCAGATACAGCTTCCTCTGAGCTATTTTGGGAATTTCCATGAAGTGAGACTTTCTTGCCTATGTATAGGAGTCTCAGACCTTTTTGAGAAGTAAATGGGGCTGTGGGAATTAATCTTTTTTGTGAGGTCTTCAGTCCATGGAAGAAATAACTGTGTTGGCTTTAAAACAGCACATTAAAGGATGTTCTCCTTGCTGGGGAGTTGGGGTAGTCTGGCTCCTGAAGGGTGAATAAAATAAGCATATGTAGACAAGGTTTACTGATTAGGCTTTGGAGATTTTTATCTGTACAGCTCACTGGCCAGATTCGCTGCTTTCCTAGGAGTGCTAGCATACTAATTTAAGTAATGCTGAGAAAAAGACATCCCTGGACTGAGGAAATGTAGCTGTCTGCCCCTTACATATATTTGCATACTGAGGAAAACACACTCCTCTGTCATGATATTCCAGATGTTGTAGTTTGTAACAGCGATTCATGTTTGCATGCACACTGTGGGGCTATCAAATCATCACTGTAGTCATTTGAGTGCAATATTTACTTACGTGTTTTCTCCAAGCTCTTCTTCCAGACTTTCTCAGAGCAATTCTGCCTCTCCTCCTTCCTTCCCCCTCCCATAAAAGCTCCCACCGGCACTGGAATAATGTTACCAGAATTTACTCAATGTCATTTCTCACACACCACTTTTCTTAGAGCGACTGATCCTGAAGAGTGATCAGGACCTAATTAGTTGCTTTTTTCTCCATTATCCATAAATTCTGCTTTGGAGCAATAGTAAATAGTACTGTGCCATGGTTCAGAAAAGGAAAGTAGACAAAGAAGTGTTTCAGTGAAAGTCAAAATGAAATTCGTGTATTTATTCCCTGGTCTGAGGAGATAAGTATTCATGTACTGATGGAATTTCTGATAATTTTCTTGCTTGATTATTTTTATGCACATTTCAGGAAGTGGTTCGTTTGTCTAGCTAATGCCCGTTATATGAACCATATAATATGAGTAGTATTTCTCTTGATTAAACTTGGTGTATACACCCAAGTCAACCATAGTACAACTCTTCTAAAAATATACACGTTTCTCATATCTCATCATTGCTTGGGATGCCAGAAAAATGCAATTCATATGCAAGCATAATAAAGTGGAAAAATCATCAGTGTTCTCATAAGGCTTTTTGGTTTTCTTCGCTTTCTAGAGATTCCAGCAATTTTTAAAAACATGCACTGTCTTTGCAATTTTGCTGCCAAAAAATGAAAAGCTAGTTCATTCTGTAATATGACTCTGGAATGTGGCTGCCTTACATTAGGCTTTTATATTACTCAATAATGTTTGAAGGTTTTCCAAGATGACATCTAGCACACCCTGGCTTAGTAAAGTATTTAATTAGTATGATGACTAGCCAATATAATGAGGGGAAAAAATCCTTTCTGGATCATGTCAGAAGAGAAACTTACCCTGAACTATTGCTGAAATGTTTTAAGCAAACTGCTCCTTTAATAGAGGCACTGTTTTTCATCATAAGCTCTTGACCTTTTTCTGTATCTTGATTTTTCTTCCCTTCCCCTTCCTCTTCTGCTTCCCCTTCCCATATAATTTGACAATGTATTGGTTACAGAGACATTATTCTTTGATCATAGATTTTTTTTCCATAAATACTTAACTCTTGGGTTCAGCCAGGTATACTATCGCTTGTCATTTTTTATATGAGAATCTATCATAAGAAGTAGTATGTAAGCTTTTGTTTTCCTTTTAGAGGATGGCAAATATTGTGAAGGACTCAATAGGTGGCACTCTTACCTCTGAGCTGGATTCATATAACTCTGTTACACAGAGAGAGATAGAATTCAAGAAAATCCCAAGCAAGTAAGAGGTAGATATTAAAAAGGGAACAGTGTAGAACAGAGTTGGTCAGATTCTGATGTTAGCTAATTTTTTTTCTCTTCGTCTGTGACACTCTCTTAGCTCTCTTGAAGGGTATTATTGGGTATTATTTGGAAGTGAGAAACCAGCATAAAATATATGAACGTATATACTACATATAAGCAGTAATGCAAATAATTTTCTTCTTGTTTTTCAAAAGTACAAAAAAACCAAACTCGAGTGGCCTGCAGGCTCTCTGAGCAACAGCTACACATGCATGGCACCCTCAGAGGATCTGGCCTGCCAGGCTGGAGGACGTGAATACTTTCAAGAACTCTGTTATTTTGCTCTGGCCAAAGCTTAGAAAAGTAATTCCAAAGTGCTGCAAGGCAGACAATATTAGAATACTCCTGGCACTGTTACAGGAAGTGGCAAAACCTTGTCCAGCATTGTTAGTGTTAGGGTTGATTAAGGCTCAAGAAAATCTTCAGCCTTCAATCTGTTTATTCTAGTGGAAAAATTCCCATTAACTTTAATGGATTTCGGATTGTGCCTTAGCTTTCTGATTGCTATATGATATCTCAGGAGAGATATCATAACATTTAGAGGTTAACAAACTTTGGCTAACCACTAGCAATACTTTATGTTAATATTTAGAAAAGGGAGTCAGGAAATCTGGTTTCTCTTAAGTCTGTACCACAAGCATAGCAGACTACTCAATTTTCCTATCTTGTATCTATGTTAGCAAAATGAGGAGAATAATCCTATTACCACTTTCTGTTCTTACCCACCTTTCTAAGCTGCTGTGAGAATTCATTTGTTTCTGAAATGCCTTGAGACCCTCTGAGACTGCTCTAAGTGCAAAGACTTGTTTTATTTTAATATTCAGTGCATTCTATCTGAGACTCAATAGACATTTGGCTCCCATTTTGGAACTTGCCATAGGAGAAATTATTGCTGAGAGCTTCAGAGAACTATTAAATCATATAGAGCTTTAGGAAAAATAGTAAAGAAAAGAAAATAGAAATAAAGAAAACCAACAGCCCAAACATTTCGTCTAAACAGAGAAAGATTTTGTATTCTTTCCTTCTGCAAAAAGCCCACATACATCATTACTGAAAATTATACACAAAGACCATCAGAGAGATACTCGTTTCATCTAATAAGTCTCTGAGACTCAGTTATTTTACTACATTTTTGGATTATTTTTTTTAATGTAGGGCAAGGGTTATTAGTTTTGTTAGGAGATGCAAGCCAAAGCTTTCACTTGTGAGTTGCAGATAGTGGATGAAACAAATCATGATATGTTTAAATAAATAAACAGATGGAGACCTGTCTGCTGATTTCATGACATTTGACAAGGTACATATTGGTCTTCTAGCAGATCTTTTTTTGAACTTTTATTAAATTTCAACTAGTGCACATACTGCATACACATTTTTTTCAACAATAAACCTCATGGAAGGTTGGGAAGAAGGAACACTATGTAATTCTCAGGAGGTTGTAGTGCACTACGCATTTGCTTATCCAATTTATTACAGTGGATGTTTTTCTAAAACCTTTAAACTGCAACTTCATTCTAACAAGAGGGAAAATATCCTGTTTAATCAATAAGACATGGTAGGGTGTGAATAAGTGCATATTTGCGATCAAAGCTACTTGTCCTAAATGAACATCCACTGGTACAATGCAAACAATGTGAAGTCTGAATTGGAGAACACATTTTTTATAAAAAATATTACTTTTTGTTAAAGAATTTGTATAATTTTAATTAAATGAACAGGCTAATGAGCTCTGAGTTTCTGCTGCTTCACACTCTAGTCAATTAGATCATTCATTTTTTTTCAGGCATTCTTTATTGTGCAGACTGAATGACTATATAATGTTAGGCTGATGTTTTTCCCCTTTTTTTTTAGCAGAAAAACAGAAATAGCAGTAAAGAGAAAATTAAATAATTGTCTTAATAATAAATGGGATCATTTACTTACCAACCCTATTAATTAAAAAAACATCAAAATAACTAGATTACATGATAAAAGAAACAATGCCCAAATAAGAAATTTTACTGCTGATGAAAGACTTGCTGCTGCATTCCTTGCAAATGTTTAAACTCTGCTAGATATTTTGGGTTTCTGCTAGATACGAACTACTAAATGCTGAGACAGAAGTATACAGAAATGATATCTTCTCTTTGTGCATGAGGGTGCTGAAAAGTTGTTTGTTTCTCCTCTGGGTATATTCATGTGTCTACTCCAACTGTGTGACAAATCCCTCTAGAGCAGGACTGAAGATGACTCTTGAGAACTGTCTCCAACTTTCTGGTAAAGCATAGGAGTTGGAAAAGGGAATTAGATGGGAGAAAAAAAACCCTGAGATTTCACCAGTCCATCTCTCTGAAAATGTATTTTAGAAGTGAAAGCTGAAGGTACAGTATGTAGTATTCAAGGAGTACAGAGAACATTGTGTGAAGTTTTGATGATTAAGTTTAGTGTTTAGAAATAGTTTGTGAGAGGAGACAAATATACTTTCTCTGTGTGTGGATAATCAAGGAACAGCAGGAATTTTAGGAACCAAAAACCAAATAAGGTGGGACGTACCATAGAACAGATGGTTTTAAACAGTATTAAAACCATTTAATACTCTGCTTTCTGGGAAGAATACAAGGATGCTGTCTGGACATACAGAGATGGGATTAGGAAAGCCAAGGCACAGATGGAACTGAACTTGCAGAGGGATCTTAAAAACAAGAAGAAGAGATTCTATAGATACATTGGTCAGAAGAGACAGACTAAGGAGATTGTACCTGCTCTGATAAATGAGAAAGGAGAACTGGCTACAACAGATATGGAGAAGGCTGAGGTACTTAATGAGATCTTTGCATCAATCTTCACTGGCAGCCAGGATTCTTGCATCTCTCACATCTCTGAACCTCACATCCCTGAACCTCTAGACGGGAACTGGAGGAGTAAATCCCCCTGCATTGTAAAGGCACAGCAGGTCCGAGACCGCCTTGTGAGACTGTATGTATACAAGTCTATGGGGCCTGACAACATGCATCCCAGGGTCCTGAAGGAGCTGGCTGATGTGGTGGCCGAGCTGCTCTCTATCACATTTAAAATGTCATGACTGTCAAGTGAAGTCCCTGGTGACTGGAAAAAAGGAAACATCACTCCCATTTACAAGAAAGGGAGGAAGGAGGATCTGGGGAACTACAGGTCAGTGAGTCTCGGCTCTGTGCCTGGGAACATCATGGAACAGATCTTCCTGGAAGACATGCTAAGGCACATGTGGTGTGAGCAGGTGATCCGAAACAGCCAGCACAGCTTCACCAAGGGAAGGTGGTGCCTGACCAGTCTGGTGGCCTTATATGGTGGGATGACTGCATCAGTGGACAAAGGGAAAGCGACTGATGTCACCTACCTGGACTTGTGTAAGGCCTTTGACATGGTTCCCCACCACATCCTTATCTCTAAATTGGAGAGATGCGGTTTTGAGGGGTGGACTATTCGGTGGATAAGAAATTGGTTGGAAGGCTGCATCCAGAGGGCTGTTGTGATAAATGGCTCTATGTCCAGATGGAGGTTGGTAACGAGCGGTGTCCCCCAGGGGTCTGTCTTGGGACCAGTTCTCTTCAATATCTTTATCAATGACATGGACGATGAAATTGAGTGCACCTTCAGCAAATTTGCTGATGACACCAAGTTCTGTGGTGCACTTGACACAACACAAGGAGGGGTTGCCATCCAGAGGGACCTTGACAAACTCGAAAGGCGGGCTCGTGTGAAACTAATGAGATTCAACACAGCAAAGTGCAAGGTTTTGCACTTGGGTTGGGGAAATTCTAGATACGTATATAGTCGAGGAGAAGAACTCCTTGAAAGTAGCTCAGCTGAGAAGAACTTGGGGGTCAAAACTTAACATGAGCCAGCAGTGTGCTCTTACAGCCTGAAAGGCCAGCTGTACCCTGGGACCCTGTCCTAGTTTCTAACAGAAGTTACGCTCCTCGTAGTGTCTAGTATGAATTTATCTTGTACCNGCCCTCGTGAGGCCCCATCTGGAGTACTGTGTCCAGATCTGGGGCCCCCAGTACAGGAAAGATGTGGAACTGTTGAGGAGGGTCCAGAGAAGGGCCACAAAGATGATCAGAGGGCTGGAGCACCTCCCCTATGAGGACAGACTGAGGGAGCTGAGCATATTCAGCCTGGAGAAGGCTGTGGGGAGACCTCATTGCAGACTTCCAATATTTAAAGGGAGATTATAAACAGGAGGGAGATCAATTTTCTACATGAGTAGATAGTGATAGGACAAGGGGAGTGTTTTTTTCTGAAGGAGGGAAGATTTAGATTAGATGTCAGGGGGAAATTCGTCCCTGAGAGGGTGGTGAGGTGGTGGACCAGGTTGCCCAGAGAGGTTGTGGATGCCCCATCTCTTGAGGTGTTCAAGGCCAGGCTGGATGGGGCCCTGGGCAGCCTGATCTAGTACGTGATCTAGTGGGTGGCAACCATGCCTGTGGCAGGGGGACTGGAGCTTGATGATCCTTGGGGTCCCTTCCAACCCAAGCTGTTCTATGATTCTTTCAAGAGAAAAACAGTTCTTCCTTATGTCTTAGGGGGAAGTTCTTTGACTTGCTTAAGGTTATTTTTCTGAGTTGCTAAAGGATATAACTCATTAGGAGAGTTTTTTTCTGGGGACATAACTTCTGGATGNATATGGTATGGAATATCACTTTGGTCAGTTTGGGTCAACTGCCCCGTTCTTGTCCCCTCCTAGCTCCCTGCGGCCCCCCCAGCCTCTTTACTCTCCTGGCAGAGACATACAAATGTCCTTGGTTCTGTTCAGCACTGCCGGGTGTTATCAGCCATGTTTTCTTTCTAGAACCAAACCACAGCTTTTAGCAGACACTGAGAGAAAGTTTCAGTTAGAAACTAAGACAACATCTGATGAAGGTAACTCTCTTTTCAATGTTTCCAAACATCAGTAGCAGAAATGACATGTCTGGGGCATGGATGTGAATGAATCAGTGAGGGAGGATAGCATAATGTTGGAAACCTAATTCTCTGCAGTCTTGAAGTAAAGTTGACTCTCTTTTACTTACCTTTAATGACATATGTCTGATTTGGAAGTCCACAAAGACATTTTGGACAGCCTCTCTTCTCCATTAGAGACCAAGTATAGTTACACTAGGTGAAAAATCTGGAGTTTAGCCAGCAGGAAAGAGGATTCTTATTTTCCTTGGTTCACAGAGGAAAAAATGAATGGAGAGTTTTCAAAGAATACATTCCTACTAGTTTTTAAATGTGCTGTTTTGCTGTAATTTGTTTCACAGTGTAAGTGTGTTTTTGATGAAGTTCTCACTATTGGCACTCTTCATCCAGGCTCAAAACAAAGAAAATATAAAAGATAATCCTTGAGCTGTAGGAAGAGCTAATCCAGCCCTCAAGGGAAAATTGTTTCCCTTGTTTCTTTATTGAATTTACTAGATAAAAGTGTTTTGCAAATGAACAATGTAGTGAAAAAAACTCCATGGACATTCACAATGGCCTCTCAGATGCAACCGAATATACATACGAGCCACTTTATAACCTGAGAACTTCTATGCCCAGCAAACAAGAATTGTGCTCCCATCTCACGTTCTAGTCCTGTTATCATATGTGCTTCTCATTATCTTCACTCTGCTATTCTTGTGTTTGTTGCAAGCAGATATAACTAGGGACAAAATATAACTTTGGGAACTGCTTTAAATGCAATTTCCAACACTTCTTACAATCGTTTAAACCCCTCCCCCCTACTATTCTGTAAGAAAGGAGCTTAAGAAATATTACTATTTCTTATCTCACCATGATAGTCTTTAACTATAAAATCAACTTTGTTGTTTCAGCATTTAAGTACAAGATTCTAACAGACACAGAGAAAGACATTGTATACTTCAGAATTATTTTTGCAGACTTTCTTAAGAGTAAGAAAAGCATCTCATCTGAAATATTATTTCAAGAATTTTTTTCCATGTAGACCTTGTATGTTCCTGTAGATATTTTTTCTTGTGTCTACATGCAACACAAATATTAATTCATAAATGCTTATTAATTCAGAAGCTTTTTTGTGCCTTTACAGCTTCAGATCCACTGTATTTTTCTCTTCCAGGATACACATTGGTTTACAGGATAATTAGATGAAGGGTAGAATCTCACTGTATTTTTATTTATATTTCTATTGGAAATACAATTTGTTTTAAAAGAGCTGTGGCTTCAATAGGTGTTCTTCAATTTGGCTTTGGTGTACTGTAATGCTATAGCAAGTGTCTGCAGGCAGAGATTTCTGGATAGTAGCGTTTAAATAACAAACAATTTTACCTGCATTGCCCTACTTCTTGCCTTTTATGAAATGAGATAATTGTGCAATTCATTAAAAGAAACACCAAAACAAACACACCAAGAAGACTGGAGAATGCTAATTGCTAATTAGTAGCCATGTTTAGAAAACAGTACATTTCTAAAAGGATAGATGCAAGGATATGGCTAGGTATCATTCACAGAATCACAGAATTGCAGGGATTGGAAGGGACCTTGAGAGATCATTGACTCCATCCTGTCTGCCAAAGCAGGTTCCCTACAGCAGGTTGCACAGATAGGCGTCCAGACGAGTCCTGAATATCTCCAGAGAAGGAGAATCTGCAACCTCCATGCGCAGCCTGTTCCAGTGCTCCTTCACCCTCACCGTGAAGAAGTTCTTATGCATATTTGTGCAGAACTTCATATGCTCCAGTTCGTGGCCATCGTCCCTTGTCCTATCACCATACACCACTGAAAAGAGTCTTGCCTTGTCCCTTTGCCTCCCACTCTTTAGATATTTATAAACATTGATAAGATCCCCTCTCAGTCTTCTCTTCTCCAGGCTGAACAAACCCAGTTCGCTCAGCCTTTCCTCATAAGGGAGATGCTCCAGGCCCTTTATCATCTTTTATCGTTAGTGGAATTAAACTAAAATCACTTGAACAATGATTGCATTTAAAGTATGCTATTGTGGTTTGATATTTGTTGCCCATAGGATAAGAAAGTGAAGTCACTATTAATTTCCACAAGAGGAAGATGTTATAAATGACAGGGGAGGCCCTTGGCTTCTTTTATTTGGTCCTTAACCTGAGGAGTTCCACTTTCTGTGTATATTGTGGAAAAGAAAGAGAGAGAGGAACATCCCTTTATAATATCCTCATGACATAAGACAGCAACTGTCTTTTCAGCTACATAATTATCTCTTTCCTTGCTACTATCAGTAATGCTTGCACTATCATTGGCATTCTGGGCATTTTTACTGCTTATTAATATGTATCTGTATCTCTTCTGTTTCCTTTTTATTGCAGTTCCAGCTGAGATTTCTGTTTTTGTTTGTTTTACAAACATTTTAAAAAGCATACAACATTAAATGTGTTACAGGTGGCTTTCTCACTTTTGTCCATTTAGCATCATTTGGAACGAGGAGTTTAATCTAAAATCTGTTGTTAACAACTGGAAAACAAAGGAGCACCATGGAAGCAAGTTGAACCTTTGGATGCTTTTATTTTTAAGTGTCACTGATATTTTATTTGCATCCTTAAAATAGGAAAAACTGTATTTTAGTGTTTTGAAGTATAACAGGCTATAAAACACATAAGATCTTCACTCTCTTGGGAAAATATTTTTTCAATAGGCAAATGTTTTCTATCTTTCTGCAATTCATCCCAGTGGATTTAGGGAAGAAATGTATGTATGCAAAATTTTAGTCTCAGTCCCTGCTTCCAGGGGTAGCTGTTGTCTTGCTATTTGTTTCGTGCTGCTTTATAGTCCAGAAAATTACTTACTGTGCATGCTCAGCTATCTTTTACATAAGATTGAAGATTTCTTTGACATTACTGACTTCCTGCAGTGACATCCTTCGATGTGGAGGTGTCAGTTGTCATGACTCAACACCCTATGTTTATGGAGAAGACTGAAGCTCAGAAGAGACCACTCAAAAAACAAGTTGTTCCTCTGGGATTACAAGTTGTTCCTCTGGGATTATCAGCCCTGACACCCTACCTTTCTGACACAACTGAAATATTTTGTTGTTGTGCTTGCTGTTTCCATATTTTACAGTTGTTCTGGTCACTGTCATTTTGAAGTTCTGTCTTCTCTGGGAAGAGAATTGCTGGCTGTTGCAGATCCTTTCCTACTTTTCTTTACCATTTCATATTTTGTAGTTATCAGGTTATGGTCATACCACTTTGTATGTTTACTTTTGGAAAACAATTAGGTATTGCTAAAGCACTCCAAGACTTTGAATGTATAGAACACATTCAAAATTACATCCACACCTATATATGGCTTACAAATACATGCGTTCTGTCTTTGTTAGCAATACAAGTATAACAAAGCTAAAAGAGAGTGAATTCTAAATTCTGTGATTTTTTTCCCCCCATCCAGACTGCCATGTGTAAATGCTGCTATGGCATACTGTCTCTAGTGATGGTCGGTAGTCCAGGCTGATGTCTACTCTTACAAATCTGATTTCATTATATCTGCTCAGAGCAGCAGATTGGTCTATATGACCTCTGGAGGTCTCTTCCAATGTGTGATTTCTGTGATTTGTTCTTGATACTCAGTGTGTTAGCTGAATATAGCTATTTTCTAGGTTTTTTGTTGCCTTCTGGTGATACAGGAAAAAGACTCAAAGTAAGATTGTTGAACTTCTGTTTACAAGAGACCAGATGCCAAAATAGAGCAATGCTTTTTCTATAAATCTAGTGTATATCTTACACTGTTGAAGATGTGGTACAGATACAGCTGAGTAGAAACTGATCTGACCTTGAATGTTCACTCTACAAGGCACAGAGCAATGCAATGAAAAGTTCTCAGTCCTTTAAATGGTAATTTCAAGGGTCTGCCTTATTCCTCTAAGGAAGAACTGCATTAAAGCGCTTTAATCTGAGCTCTGTCTGGCACTGTGAATAGCTCTGAGGAGCTATGCTGCACCTAAAGTTTTGTTACGACAGGAACTCTGAAGATAGATCAACATGTTACAGCAAGGTCTGTTTGGGATTTGCATATTAGATGTTTCTAAGTTGAACTCATCTGGAAGTCCCGCTGTTCCTTTCATAAACTAGACACTGCTGAGTTATGCACAAAACGTATCAGTGACTGTATTTCGTGCAGAAACAGGAAAAGATTAAACAAATGCATTAAAACCAGGCAGCTAAACTACAGTGAAATGCTGAGATTCTGTATACACACCTCAAAACCTAGAGATTCTCATTCAAAGTTCACTGGAAATTTTTGTAATCATGTGGCTTCTGGGAGGGCTAGGCTGGTGCTTCCTAGCACTCTTCAGCTGAAGGTTGAAGTATAATATATACGGGGCCCAGACAGATCAGATAAGAATGAGCAGGATGCAACCCTGTGGTGAAGACAAATACTTTGAAGGATGGAGATCATGAAAACAGGTTTTAAAGGCTGTCTATGTGTGTTTCAATTGGGAGAGCTATTGGGAGAAAACGGTTATGTAATCCAGGCTTTACCTGAAAATTCATTTTTTCTCAGACATTAGATTACTAGAACTTTTTGTCTCCAGAAGAAAATTATAACCTGGAAGATCTTGTCCTGGAAGACAGCTTTGACTCTTGCTATCTGTTCAAGAAATCTCATTAAGTTCAAGACAATGCAGAAGCCTCTACTGCACTTATATGTCATTAATCAAGCACAGTTTATTTTTCTGCCGTCTCACGTTTAACCTCCTCCTGTAAAAGGAGTTGAGGGTGAGGGAGGCAGCGCTGGAAAACTCTGCTCAAAGTCCCCATTTTCCTCTTACTCCCAAAATACAGTCCTCAGCAAAGGAACTGATTAAAACTCTTTCTTAAAAGCTCTAGCTGAAACTGGATAATGTCAAATAACAACTCTCACAGCTACTGTGAGAGTTATTACCAGTAGTAATAATTGCCATCCTTGCAATGGCTTGGAAATTGTAACTGGGGCTTTTTGCTTCTGGTTGCTAAGCTTATCTTATAGACAACATGGAGACCCTTTGCTAAAATACAAATGAATGAACGAAAAAAATATTCCATGGACATTGTGATACAAAGGTAGGACTTAGTGAAACAGCTAAAGAAAGGCAGAAGAAGTTGAGGTATCAGAAAAGAATGTAAAACTCCACAGCTTTTTAAAGTCCTTCTCAAGAAATATTGACTGAAGCCACATGGAAGCTTTCTGCCTAACACATTTTTAAAAGCTTTCATAAATATCACAATAAAGTGAAATTCATTGCTAGTTAAGCTCTAACATGGGCACAGGCTTATTTCTTATTCAGATGACTGAGCTGCAGTAGAGAAACAGCACTGGGATAGCACAGATTTATACTGCAAAACTTAAAATATCTTTCTGCATGAAGTAATAAAGGACTCTCTCCATATTCTGTTCTAATGGCCAATAAAGTATAAGACCAGCTGGAAAAATAAGGTTGGCAGAAACATGGAACACATTAAGAAATTATATTTACACTACAGTCAATTACTACAGCGGCATTTTACTTTATAATACAAATTTTTCTTTACACGCAGTGTGTCAAAAATCTTCCAATGAGTAAACGGGTTGTCAAATATCGTTTCAAACTTCAAAAAAATTTCTATTACCTGTCACCATCTCCAGGTTTAGTATGTTGAATTTGCTTGAAAGTAAGTAAGTTGGATTTGGCTGGAAATTACAAGTCCATAGCTGGTCTGCCAGCAATTAAGGTAACCTTAAGGTTGTTTTAATGTGTACTCCTTGGCAAAAATACTGATACAGCTTGATGCTGAATTACCGTATGTGATTTCCTCACAAAGATGTTTCATGGTGATTTACTTGAGCCTGTAACAATGGCTGGACATCAAAAACCCCCAACGGTACATTTGTTATTTTCCTGCTTGTTTTTAGATGCACAGGGGAATGGCATTAAACACAACGCCTGACCATCCACCGATTGACATAAGGACAACTCAACTCTTTCCATATTTGTTGGCAGTAGTGACATCTGAGTCCAATCGTAAGAGGACCTTCATGCAAGGATAAACATATTTCACAAAGGGTGATATGATCACTTTATTCTGGATTCCCTCTAGCTATTGAAATTGGTTTCCAATGCGTTTTTGGTTGACAGTTAAGATAGTGATTTTGACTACTAAAGAAGTGGTTATGTTTTAAGACTAACAGTTTTATCTGAGAAATTTCATAATATGTGAGGTTAACTGAGGTACTCAGGCTGTTAGTCTTTCCACTTAAACAGAAAATGATGGCAGAGTCAGGGGCTCTTGTTGTGATGTTTCGGAACTGCCGGATATACTTACCTTCTTGCAGTGCCATTATCTGGGAACAGTACCTGTGGAAAAACAGCTTCTTGAAAGTTGTTTCACAGCTGTGCAATCATCTGAGGAACGGTAGTTTTCAACATGTGTTTTTTCCCTTTATTTCCTAGTATTTTTAGGCTATCAGAAATTGAGGGGTGTCATTCACAGTGCTATAAAAGTGCTTAAAAGATACTATTGTGAAAATATCCCTCTCAAAATCATGTAACATTGAGTACGTCCCACGTATGTGTAGTACTGTCATTTTTGGTTTCTGCAGTGAAAAGTGAAGGAAAAGTGAATCCAGAAGAAGGAAACAGTAAAACTGTTTTGGACTTTGGACTTCAAAGTGCACCCTGCATGACTGCATTAGCCATTTGTGAATATAGTTAATACCTAAATGAAAACGTTCAAACAAGATCCATATGGTGGATATTACAATTTACCAGACATATTATGTCATGAACTACCAAAAAGATGCAGGTGTGCAAACTTTCAGATTACATACAGCTTCATTCCTGCACAGACTTCAATGTTTGATAACTGTTCACCCCAGCTGGACCAGCCGTGACCAATAAAATATCCTAAAGTGGCTTTCATAGGTAGTATATCATATTTGTTTTATTCATTCTTAAATTTAGAAACAGTGTCCAAGGTCTTTGCCAAAACCATCAAAGGTTGGACTGAAAAACTTAAACACATTCCTTAACAAAATACAAGGTTGCACAGATGAGGTAAATTACACTACCATATTTCTCAGCTTGGATTTTTTTCCTTTTCTTCAAGCCTTGAATCTAAACCAGCCTTTTTAGAGAGTGTCTGTTAAGAGTCAGTACTGAACTGTGCTTTAGGATATTCTGTGTTTGCTGATGTTCACAGTTTAAGTTGTTGTTTAGCACAGCCTGAAAAAAACTTAGGCATGATAGAATTAAAATGTACTTTATTCCGCTTTTCTATGAGTCATAACTGGAATCACCTTAAATATCATATTATCTCATTCAGCATCATGTTTTCAGGTAATGTTGAATGCATTTCTGTCATTTGGAAAGTCATTGCAATCTTGAGAATTCACTTGAAAAAAAAAGACCTGTATCTTGCTAAGATTTGTAGTATCATCTCTCCTTCAGCTGCTACAGCTCTTACTGGCAGAAACTTGTAAGAAATAAATATGGTAATAAGAAACAAGAAAGCAATGCCACTTTCTGTGGTGGTTCCCAAGGAAAACAGATTTTAATCCCAGGTTTTGAAAATTAATCTAAAAATAGATGAATGAAATAATATTGTGCTAATTAAATACTGTGTTCAGTGCATCTCGCTCTGCAAAGTATCATCAATGTTATTTCATATGGGAACATTTTTTTCTCCATTCTTAGATTTTACCAGTCAAGGTTTTCGCTTTGAGGGGGATTGGTTAAATATCCTTTCCTACATTCCCTAAGAGAGCTTGTTCAGGGTTAATTAAATAATCTAACAAAGCAATTAGTGCCTGGTTCAGCAGTGTGCTAAGCCAGTCTCTTGAGGGTAAAGGACATTGAGTAGCTTTTGAGGTTAGACCTTTTGAACAAAAAGCAAACTAACTTTTTGGTTCCCTTCTCTTCATTTGTAAAGATAGATATCTATCTATGCTTGAATGGATTTAAGTACTGTGACTAAACAAAGCATATCTTACCAGTCATCCAAACAGAGTGTTCTTCCACAGGGTTGAGAAAGAGTAACTTTCCAATTTGTATAAATACTTTCAATTTTCCCACCCGGTATAAAAATATTTTGATCATCAATGTCCCACATTCCCAGTTTCACAAACCTCGATGATGAAAGATATACTAACATACCAAAGGCCTTTGGTTCTGAACTTGGCATTCTCAGCTCTAAACAGAGAAGGATGTTAACTTTCAAAAGGCAAAGCTATTCATTTTTCTTCACTGTAGTTTTTTCACAGGAAACTGTGCAAAACCTCCCAAAGCAAGGATTGATAGATAGCTGAAGACCCAGAGGTCATTTAGGCAGAGAACTGTGCCTGACTTATTATTACTTCTAGCTCCCTTGTTCCTGTTTTCATTGACTGAGTTACACACAAGTTCTAGAGAGTGAAGATCGCAGTTTTAGTTGCACAGTTGGGCTGACAAATACCATCCTTTTACATGGCCTACAGCATGTTTAGAACAGAGCTATTAGCTTTAGAAAACCACATTTTGGGATACTTGCTTTTAGGAATAACATCTCACTCTATCGCATAAATATGACCGAACATTTTAGCCCAAAGAGAGCACTAACCCTATGGTCTCTCAAGCCTGGAAAAAGCTTAAATCACCTTAAGGTGATTTTTTTTTTTTTTTTTTTTTCCAGTAGAGACCTTCCCGCTGTGATGAGAACAGCTATAAAAAATGCAAGAGCCAGCCTTTCCTTTATTGGAATGATTCCTATGTGACAGCTGAAATAGTGAGTATTTTACTAACTTCATCAGAGCTCGAAAACCAGCATGAGTGTGCTCAATTATAATTCTCCATTGAGAGCAGAAACCAAACACTGTTTTTGATTCTTTTCCCTGTGCATAAAATTGTACAAATGAAGAATTTCATAGGACCAATGTGAAAATTATGTTTTCAAATAGCTGGATGTGTGCTGTCCTTTCCAGAGATTTTAATACTCTCAAGATCAACCAAATATATATGATTTTTCTGTTGTCTCATTCTTTATTTTATAATGATTTTTTAATCTTCATTTGGCTTCCGTCTCTTTCATTTCTGAAAGACTGATCACTAGGATTCACCAGAGATTTTGTTTCCTTCAGTGTTTTCTCTAGATGAGAAAGTATTTATCTTCCTGTTTGTATAGCTGTAAGAAAGTGGACAAAGAATCAGAGGTTGGAAGGAACTTCTGAAGATCATCTAGTCCAAATTCCCTAGAGCAGGTTGTATCTCCAGAGGGGACCCCACACCCTCTCTGGGCAGCTTGTTCAAGTTTTCTGTCATCCTCAAAGTAATGAAGGTTTTCCTCACGTTCTTATACAACTTCCTGTGTTCCAGCTTATGCCTTTTGCTGGGCACCATCACAAAAAGCCTGGATCCATCCACTTGACACCTGTCCATTAGTTATTCATAGGCGTTGATAAAGATCCCCTCTCAGTCTTTTCTTCTCCAGGCTAAACAGTCCCAGATTTCTCAGCCTTTCCTCATAAAAGGGATGCTCCAGGCCCCCCTGAAGCCCTCTGCTGGACTCTATCTAGGAGATCTTTCCAGATCTTTTTTGAAATGGGGAGCTCAAAACTGGGTACAGTACACCAGATGTGGCCCCGCCAGGGCAATGTAGAGGGAGAAGACAACCTCCCTTGACCTGCTGGCAATGCTCTTTTTAATGCACCCCAGGATACCAATAGCTTTCTCGGCCACCAGGGCATATTGCTGGCTCCAGGACACTCAGGTCCTTCTCCACAGAGCTCGCTTTCATCAGGTCAGCAACTAACCTGTACTGATACGTGCAGTTATTCCTCCTTGGATGAAGGAGGAATAACTCCATTTCAATGGAGTTTCAATACTTTCAATAAATGTTGTGTTTCACATTTGCCCTTGTTGAACCTCATATGGCTCCTCACTGTCCAATTCTCCAGCCTGTCCAGGTCTCACTGAAAGGCAGCACAGCCTTCTGATATGTCAGCCAGTCCTCCCAGCTTTCTATCATTGGCAAACTTGCTGAGGGTACACTCTGTTTCTTCATCCAGGTCATTGATGAATATGTTAAACAAGACTGGACCCAGTACTGACTTCAGGGAAGCATCGCTAGTTACAGGCCTCCTAAACTCTGCGCTGCTGATCACAGCCCTCTGAGTTCTGTCTTTCAGCCAGTTCTGAATCCATCTCACTGTCCACTTATCTATCCCATACCTCCTAAGCTTATCTATGGGGACGTTAGGAGAGACAGTGTCCAAAAACATGCCGAAGTGAAGGTAGACAACATCCCCTGTTCCCCATCTACCTAACCAATCATGACGTCATAGAAGGCTGCCAGATTGGTCAAGCATGATTACTCGTATTGAATTCATGTTAACTTCTCTTTTCTTTCACTTGCTTGAAGATGGCATTCAGAATAAGCTGTTCCATCACCTTTCCAGGGACAGAGGTGAGGCTGACTGGCCTGTAGTTCCCTGGATCATCCTTCTTGCCCTTTTTGTAGACTGGAGTGACATTGACTTTACTCCAGTCTTCAAGCACCTCTCTCATTCTCCAAGACCTTTCAGAGATGATAGAGAATGATTTGGCAATCGCTTCTGACAGGTCCCTCAGCACTTTGGGGGGCATCCTATTGGGACTCATTACTTTGTGTCGTGTTTGCCTAGATGATCTCTAACCATCTCCTCCTTGACCAAAGGGAAGTCTTCCTTTCTCCAGACTCCCTCTCCTTCCTCCAGGGCCTGGGATTCCTGAGGGCCAGACTTGTCAGTAAAGACTGAAGCAAAGAAGGTGTTCAGTACCTCAGCTGTCTCAGTGTCCTCCATTGTCAGGACACCCACCTCATTCAGCAGTGGATCAATATTTTCCTCAATCTTCCTTTTACTATTAATATACTTAAAGAAGCCCTTCTTGTTGTCCTTGACCTCTCTCAGTGAGGCATAATTCCAAGTGGTCCTTAGCCTTCCTTGATGCATCCATGCATGCCCTGAAAACGTTCCTATATTACAATTACACTGATCACAAAAACTGACATGAACCTGCAGAAAGTTACAAACTAAGGTTTTCTTCAACCATTTCAAAGCAGTAAGTATATATTTTCACAAAGATATTGTCTTATTCCTCCACTTTCAAAAAAGTCAAACTGATCTCTCACCTTTTGTGAAGGAGAGGTCTTCTACAAGTAGTTAAAAGAAGATATCTGCATTAATAAAAACAATTCAGGTTATCTTCCTGCCTTTTTTTTTCTCTCTTTTCTTAGTGAATGATATAGATCAACAAGCAAATTGACTTGAAGCTGAGGCATTTCTGAACTCTTTACTAAAAACTTAAACTGTTAAAGTATTCTTGGTAATACAAATAAATTAATTAAAAAAAAAGACAGTTTCTATTTATATATTTATTTTATTATTATTTTTTTAAATTTTTCATATAGAAGTATTCCATGTTTTCATTGCTTTCCTGCAGACCTTGATAACAAAGAAAAAAGAAAATCTTTGCCTCCAGCTATCAGTGGCACGTACTGCTGGTGACACCCTTTGGTAACAATATAACTATATTTAAAGTCTGATTATCTGTTTAGATGGCACCTATCACAGTGTCCTGAAGGATGAAGCTCATTAAAAAAAAAAAATGGGAAAAGGAGTATTTGGTACACTGCAGATTTTCTTTCTATTTACTTGCATTTGAGAATGACTGAATAGTTCTCTGCTATTTTTCCTTTGGTGGCATGCCTACAGCAAAGTGGTTAGTTTAAAATCCAATTACCTAATTTTGATCTGTTTTTTAAGATTTGAGTTTTATAGCATATGAAACCAACAAACTAGAAGCTTTAGAACTCAAGCAAAAGAAAACATGAAAACCCTGTGTTAAGATGACTAATATTCCTGATGAAGCTAATTAGTATGATAACCTATTCTCATAACAGAATTGTAAAATTAGTGAGATCAGCCCTGCAATACCATTAACAACATTATAACTCTTCACATGATTTTTCCCCCCACTAACAAAAGGTCTTAGAAATGTGAGATTTCAATTTTCTTTATCATCTAGTATAGCTCATCAGCACCACATGCTACAGTGAATATTGTGGTTTTCACAGCAGGGCCTTTTTTATCTTTTCAAATTTGTAAATTAAAATAATTTCACCTGGGGAAATTCTGCATCAGCAAAAAATTAGTGACCTTGACAACACCTTTCCAATTCTTCTTTCTGTCCTTCTTTTTTTTCATAACAAAGCACCACATTTTTGCATTTGCAAAAAAAAGGAAAAAGAAAAAAAGAGAGAATTATGTGATTTGGAATGGATCATTTTATGGCATTCATTTCTGCATCGAATATTTTTCTAAGGATACAGTCAGATTTACATGCTATCCTGATGTGTAAACTTGCTTTGGGAAAAAAGAAAAGAAAAAGAGACAAGAGAGGAGATGGAGAGAAGAGGAAAAGAAAAGAAGAGGAAGAGGAGATGAGAGGGGATTGGAGAGAAGAGAAAAAAAGAAAAGGAAAGGATGGAAAAAAAGCATGTGGAAATGGGAAGGGAAGGTTTGGGAA
>WBMW01001036.1:165077-190869 GCA_013396635.1 Penelope pileata | reverse complement strand
AAAAAAAAAAAACAAAACCAAAAAAAAAAAACAGAAAAAGAACCCAAGAGTTTTAAAATAATTTTCAATGTTACAAGGCATGTAACTCTTGGAAAACAAAATCACACTTCTATAGCAGCTGATTTGAATACTGCTAGAGCTCATTAGCAGACTGAAGAAGTTTTAAAGTTCAGTTTTATAATCCATACTCTGAGCTGTCTTGTATTTCAGGCTACCTATTGTGGGACTTGACTCTTATATAAGTGTCCTGAATTCAGAAAGTTCAAACTCAGTTTCCAGATCTCTTATGAAGATCTTCATTGCTTTCAGCAAGTCTGAACCTCAGTTTTTCATCATTTATTAATGCTTTTTCCAGTCTTTTGAAATAAGGGAAGAGAGATTGTCTTTATTTTGTGTTGTGATACCTAGCATAAAGTATTCCCAATCTCTTTTTAGTGTCTCTAGGCTTTGTTACAAAATAGATAAATTATAAATACTTACGGATTCAGTGCTGTTCAGTGTTGAA
This sequence comes from Penelope pileata, assembly GCA_013396635.1. Lineage (NCBI taxonomy): Eukaryota > Metazoa > Chordata > Aves > Galliformes > Cracidae > Penelope > Penelope pileata. Next base: position 190,364 of record WBMW01001036.1, on the reverse strand, counting down.
CAATTCCAGAAGCCACCCTGGGGTAGACTGATTCCCTTCCTCCCGAACAAGCCATTCTATCTATAAGCCAACAGTCCACAGATTATGAAGCCAACACAAGAAGCTCTTTCATGGAGTCTCTGTTTTCCTTCTCACACTTCATATAGGTACAAATAGTTGCTGTTAGTGCAAGGGGAATGCTGTTTACACTTAGAATAAACCAAATCTGCTCACTTAGTAAGGATACAACTTTTGTACTGTGTAAGAAGCTGTCCATATTTAGACCATAGAGAGTAATAGTCCATGTAGATGTATGTTTAGTCCATATAGTATGGTTTATGTTCATAGCTGCAGTCAATATACGATTTACTTCCTGTCCCACATTATTGCTTTTCTTATTAGAAATAACATGGTAATCCCCAATAATGTTCCCATATTATTTTAGAAAATTAGAGGAAATAACTCTGATCATCACTTCAGAAGATGAATATTGGGCTCCAGTGCTGCAAAGTATGTTTTGCATTGCCAAGTCCCTTTTGCATCAATTCTACAATGCACGAAGTGTGGGGAGAAACAGTAGCTTTTATAAATACAATTAGTTAGTCACTTCAGAAAAAATTCAAGAGAGCTGGCTCAGCTGGAGGACATAAATTCAAGTAAGCAACATTTAGGAAGCCTCCTGAAAGCCACGAGTTATTTGCATTGCATGATCATTTCAAAAATGAGACAAGTGAGAGTTTCTGTTCAGCAACAGCTCTGATCTTAAAAGAGCAAGGAGAGTGAATTGGGGCATAGCAACACTGCTAGACATTAAGAAGCTTATATTGTGCATTCATCCGAGCCAATATGCTTCCTTTCATGCACTAGTATCCTCAAAGATAGCTCATAAATAACATAAAAAAAAAAAAAAGAATTCCTGCAAGCCCATAAAAGATTCATTTTCTAACAGCTTTGTTTGGCCTACTGTAACAATAGAAAGTCCTACCTTCTTCTCCACATCAGCGACCGGTCAAGGGAGGTGATCCTTCCCCTCTGCTCAACACTGGTGAGACATATCACAAATTATGGGTCCAGTCATGGACCCCCCAGTACAAGACAGATGTAAATTTACCGGAGCAAGTCTGGCACAGGAGAGCAAAGATGATTAAGGGACTGGAGCACCTGTCATACAAGGAGAGGCTGAGGGAGCTGGCACTGTTCGGCTTTGAGAAGAGAAGGCTCAGAAGGATCTTATTAATGTGTGTGAATGTCTGATGGGGTGAGTAAAGAAGATGGACCAGATTCCTAGTAATGCCAGTAAAATAACAAGAGGCAAAGAGGCATGTAAACCAACATACAATTAATTCTGCTTTCCTGTAACATAACATTTATTTACAGTGAAATGGTTGAAAACAAAAACAGGTTTCCTGGAGTGGATGAGGAGTCTCCATCCTTGAAGATATTCCAAACCTGGTTGGACATGGCCCTGAGCAACCTGCTGTAACTGACTGTGTTCTGAGCAGGGAGGCTGGACAGATGTGTCTTCCAATTTTGTTATTCTGTGAAGGTTAAAATTCAGATCAGAGCTCTTCTGAGTGCTTTTCAGACTAAGTGAAACTGTTTTAACAAAGTTAAACATTTTCTACCAATTAACATAGCATTTCCTTCAAATAGAAGATAATGAGGTTCAATTTCTTAGTGAGTGTTGTTAGGTACTTCAGATTTGATCTTTTAATAGCTGGAGTTTCTGATTATCTAACTTATTGGCTGTCCAGGAAGTATATTTCTTCTCTGTGTTTTTTGCTGGAAATTCCATGCTTTTCAAAAGCCTCACGTATATGCTTTTAGCCAACCTAGATTTTCTGGGAAAAAATACTAGAAGAATCACAAAAGGCTTTCCCCTGAATTGCCATAGAGAGATATATCAATGAGCTGCAGTCTCTTTTTTTCCTGTCTGATCACCTCTAATTTTTCCTTTTAATCTTCATGGTTCTCTTCGTTCTTTTCATTAAGAATGGAGTTATGAGCCTGGTCAAAGCTATCAAAACCCTTTTACTCGACCTTTAGTTACAGATCCAATGGTTGTTAGGAATAGTCTTTGTAAGTCCTCTGGGTGATCACTGACAAAGCTTTTATAGTGTTTTATTTTTATAATCCTTAACACTAGGCTGTAAAATACAAGCTCGTGAAATCCTGTGTTTTCTAGTAGATAACAAGTATTCATACATTTTATTCTTATATTTACTTTGAATTACATAAATCAATCCTGGTGCAAGCAGCTTATTTTAAGGTGTATTTTATTTTATTTATTGTATTTTATAGGAGTATTAACACTGACGTCTATAAATTCTTAACATACAAGAGTGAAATTTGTTGTTATTTTTTGTTGTTTGAGAGATTTTATTTCTTTCTTTGTTTTTTTGACAAGGACTAATGTAAATGCAGTAATCCAGGATGGACACGAATGACAAATACAAATCCAGATTTGTGGTTATAACATTAATGTGTAATGTTTATTAATAGATAATATATGACAAATATAAACAGATAGTTTCATCACTCATATTAGAATGATGTCATTTTGAAAATTTTACTATTATCATGTACAACAGTCTCTAAGATATATTTTCCCTTACAAAATATGATGCTCTTTCCAGTTTAACCTTCTGAAATAGTCTTAAAAACTACACTCAGTAATTGATAGAGCAAAACCAAGTTCTTTCGTGCAATTTTTTGAAACTGAGTTATTCAGGACCAACATATGTTAACAATGAGTTAACAATGTCAATATGAAACTGTGTTTCAGTCAGGACCCTAACCTTTGTGTATGTACACAAAATCTAGTTTCAAGAAAATCTGCAGAATTATTAAGATGCCGTTTAAATGAATGGCAATGATAAATACTCATGCTCTGAAAAACTCAAGTAATTTTTACTAAGCTTTTGTGATGATAGAGTTTGAAGGGATCTTTGCAGCAAGATAAGCAGGTATGTTAATTTTTGTTGATGGTGGTGATTGTAGGTAATGTAGCAATGACAACATGTGCAGATGGTGTTTTGGCACATTTTAAGATACTTTTAAATTACTTCACACTATCATTCACAGTTCATTGCCAGATATCTCACCTGGTGACATGAGTTTACCAATGGACGCTGTCAACATTGCAGATTAAACTACTTTGTTACCTGTCTGGTACCTATCTCCACATTAAAGCCGTTTCTCAGGTGCAGGTTTTTGATTTTTAATAAAAAGATTTTGCTAATCTATAGCACTTATTGATAATGCCAGAAAAAAAATTGCAGTTTTAATACTCATCACAAATCCAATAGTCTTAAAATCATCTATGATGAAACAAATTATTAACAGTTATGCTTAGTTTATTTTTGAAAAAAAAAAGTTTCTTACCTTCTTTTTTTTTTTATAATGAAAAATATGGCTGTCCAAAACTGCATATCTTCTGTAAAAATGCCCATAGTAATGCCACAGAGAAAATAATCTACTGAAAATACAGCAGCATCGTCTGGTAAGAAAGATGAGAAAGAAGGTAAGCAAAGGTAGAAAAGATAATTTTACTTCCATAAAAGTGCTTATATATACTATGTTTAAATTTGTCCTCCTTCAAGTTTGTAATGCAATAAGCACCACAAAATAAATGCTAATCTGTAATTTTGCATGCTTGTTGTAGCTTTCAACAGTGTCAGCCATCACAGATGAAATTTACATACTAATAACATAACTTGATTAGTCATCAGATTGAGAATTTGTGTCCACAAAAACTAACACATTCAATGTGAACAACAGACCTCTGATTTTGTTGTAGAGTAGACATATATCATGAATTTACAAATAATAAATTACAAGTTCAGAACAGTGATTATTTGTCTGTTAATAAGCAGAGGAAGGAGATATGTTGTGAGGAATAGAAGAATTGTGAATACTTGTCAATTATCACCAGGTAACTCAAATTAGTAGGAAGAAACAGGTTAGCAGGCAGGTTTTTAATATCTCCAGAGAAGGAAACTCCACAACCTCTCTGGGAAGCTTGCTCCGGTGCTCTGTCACCCTCGAAGTAAAGAAGCTTTTCTCAATGTCTGTGTGGAACTTCCTGTGTTCCAGGTTGTGGCCGTTGCCCTTTGTTTTGTCACTGGACAGCACCAAGAAGAGCCTGGTCCCATCCAATTGACACTCATCCATTAAACATTTATAAGCATTGATAAGATCCTCTCTCACTCAGGTCTCTCGGCCTTTCCTTATGATGGAGATGCTCCAGGCCCCTAATCATCTTTGTGGCCCTCCGCTGGACTCTCTCTAGATGTTCCCTGTCTTTCTTGAAATGAGGATCCCAGAAGTGGTCACAGTACACAGAACACCAGGGCAGAGTAGAGAGGGAGGATCATCTCCCTCGGCCTGCTAACCACACTCTTTTTAATGCACCCCAGGATATCATTGACCATCCTGGACACCAGGGCATATTGCTCCCTCATGGCCAACCTGGTGTCCCACCAGGACACTCAGGTACTTCTCTGCAGAGATGCTATCCAACAGGTCAGTTCCTAGCCTGTACAGATGCATGCAGTTAATTCTCCCCAGGTGCAGAACTCTACACTTGCTCTTGTTGAAACATATCAGGTTCCTCTCTGCCCAACTCTCAGCCTGTCCAGGTCTTGCTGAATGGCAACACAGCCTTCTGGTGTTAGCCAATCCTCCCAGCTTTGTGTCATCAGCAAACTTGCTGAGGGTGCATTCTGTCTCTTCATCCAGGTTACCGATGAAGATGTTGAAAAAGACTGGACCCAGTACTGACTTCTGGGGAACATGACTAGCTACAGGCCTCCAACTACACTTCTCATTGCTGATCACAACCCTTTGAGCTCTGCCAGTCAGCCAGTTCTTAATCTACTTCACTGTCCATTCATCTATCCCACACTTCCTAAGCTTACCTACAAGAGTGTTATGGGAGACAGAGTCAAAAGTCTTGCTGAAGTTAAGATATACAACATCCACTGCTCTTCCCCCATCTACCCAGCCAGTGATGACATCAGAGAAGACTACCTGATTGTTCAAGCATGATTTCCCTGTAGTGAATCCATGCAGACTACTCCTGATACCCTTTTCCCACTTGCTTGGTGATGATATCCAGAATAAGCTGTTTCATCACCTTCCCAGGTATGGAGGTGAGGCCAACTGGCCTCGTTTTCCTTGGCACTACAGAACTTCTATACTATTTGACAAATAGTTCTTTTATTTTGTGTTAAAAAGTTAGTGAAGGAGCTTTCTTTGGAAGCAGCAATGAGCTATAACTTTTTCCACTTTTCCTGCATAACACAGAAGTGTAAAAATGTGTTATTAAAATAATATGTGCATATAAACTTTAATATGGCAATTGTCATATCTAATACTTTGTGCTGGAGGACTTAAAGATGCAGAATAACAACTTATTCAATAAGAAGGAAGAATCGGGACATCACTAACCTGATTTCATAGATTCTCTAACAATTTTAAATGTGAGACTTTTTGATGTGCCTAATAGAAATATATAGTACTTCAAAATCATCTTGGTATCATTTATTACAATCCTGTTTTGCTAAGAAAGACTTAAAGAAAATTAAGCTTTGAATAATTTTGAGTTTTAACTTACACTGGGTGTCAATGGATTTTCCAAGCATCTTCTATGAAATACCTTAAGTTCTTGACTCCAATTTAATGCAATAGAACTTGAGGGTGCCCAGCACCTTTTAGGATCAGACTTTTTATTCTCATACAAATATGTAATGCTTAAATGGCTATTAATAGTAAAATATCACTTATATTTGTTCTTGAGAACATTCTGTTACTTATATTGAAAACAGTACTGTGGCGAAACTTCTCAGGTATCTATACTCTTCTTTGGAGTGTTTCCTTTTCTTAGTAATGTTTGTAGTCCTGAAGGGCTTTGGTACTGATTCAGACAAAATCTGTGAATTGTTAAATCGACAGTAGTGTCTCAAGGCTAGAATTTTGAGAAAGAAAAGGACATACAAGCTCATTGAAAACATACTATTTACGATTTTTATTGTGAGAATTTTTTAATTCCCTTATTTAAAGTTAATTCAGGGAATAAGTGCAGATGCTTCTTTGTTACAGTCTAAACTACATCATAGCAGTAGCTTGAATTGCAGATCTGCCATTTTCATCTGAGCTTTTATGTGTAAAAGCTTGGAAGTGTTTCAACTGTTGAAACCAATTACAATTGCCACTGCTAAATTAAATTTGAATATAGTTTGTTTTACAGTTACCTTTTTATTTTATTTTTTTTGGTTTGGAGTGTGCAACATTTCTGCAGTACTACTAGACTGAGTGAAGAATCATGGAATCATCATAGTTGAAAGGAACCTTTAAAGGTCACCTAGTCCAACTCCCCTGGAATGAACAGGGACATCTACAGCTAGATCAGGTTGCTCAGAGCCCCATCCAACCTGACCTTGAACGTCTCCAGGGACGGGGCTTCCACCACCTCTCTGGGCAACCTGTTCCAGGGCTTCACCATCCTTACTTGTCCCACTCCAATCATCGGAGCGAGGGGAGATTCTTTAATATATCCGGAGTGAGATCAAGACACAAACGAGGTCAAATGTTGTCCGACCAGTTTAATAGAAATCCTGGTCAGTGAGGGAGATGGGGATGGGAAGGCAGGAAGTAAAAGGATAGGAAATAAGAGCAAGGGTTACATATAAAAAAGCCGGTACAGTCTTTGCACCATGGATCCCACGCTGTTGTATCGGTCCAGGAATATCTTCAGGTCCGTGTGGTAGCGAGGGAGCAAGAGTGCAGGAGGAGCAGCAGCAGCAGGCATCAGGCCATCAGGTCTCAGGCAGCAGGCACCAGGGGAAGCAGGCTTCTGGAGAAGCAGCAGTAGCAGGCCCAGGAGGAGCAGGAGCAGGCTCCAGGCAGCAAGCATCAGGAGACATCATCAGGCATCAGGCAGGAAGCAGGAGCAACAAGCAGGCATCAGGTAGAAGGGCAGCAGGACCTCATGTCTCAAGCAGCAGGACGTACTAGCACCAGGCAGGTAGCAGGCAGGTATCAGTCAGACAGGAGCTGGTAGGCTGCTAGCATTCCCCTGTTGGATGGGTCTTCTTGTCCTTCTTTTCTGCCAGCATGGCATTCCTGGTCACCCAGGTATGTCACGTATCACACGAGCCAGCACGGACGGGCTTGCACATCTCCTTCAGTAGTTGCCTCCCTCAAGGCGCCAGTCTGAAAGGCTGCTAGATGGCCATTTAGCAGCTGCTTATCTCTGGTTTCCCTTGGTCTGCAAGCCTTTGGACAGCAGGCAGGTGGGTGAACTTTGAGAAAAAAGAGTTCTCACAGCAAACTTTGAGACAAAAGGTTCAGAAACAGTCCCTTACATTGCTGTAAAAAACTTTTTCCTTACATCCAATCTAAATCTCCTCTCTTTAATTTTGAAACCGTGTTCCTTTGTCTTATCACCACAGATCCTGCGAAAGAATTTGTCCTTTCTTATAGCTCCCCTTAAGATACTGAAAGTCCGTTATCAGGTCTCCCTGGAGCCTTCTCTTCTCCAGGCTGAAGAGTCCCAGCACTGAATGAATGTACAGACAAACCTCTTGCACAGAACTCTGAAATATCTGTCATTAAAAAGAAAAGGAGAAGGAAAAAAAAAATGAAAAGAAAAAGAAAAGGAGAAGGAGAGGAAGAGGAAGAGGAAGAGGAAGAGGAAGAGGAAGAGGAAGAGGAAGAGGAAGAGGAAGAGGAAGAGGAAGAGGAAGAGGAAAGAAATAAAAATTACTGTTTATCGCTATACAAGGATATTCAAAATATAGTTGCCCTTGAAAATATTAACGAGAGATTAATCAAAAGACAAATTGTTGAAGCACGCCAGTAATCATGTCAAATAATTATCTTTAATGCAAATAAAATTTGAAATTGACATACTTATGAGAGGATTGTATGTAGTAGTTTAAGAGAGAGAGAAATCACTTTGAAAAAGCTCTGCATATTTACCCCTAAACTGCAAGCAATTAAACAGTAAATATTTGCTCAGTTATGTTTATCCAATAATTAGGAAAAAATGCCTTGCATATAAAAAAAGTGCAACTCTTTCACGAGTTTCTGTGAACTCTCATGAGCTTTCTGTGAACTCTTTCATGAGTTCACAGTCAATTTTTTTTTCCCATGGACTAGCAAACAATTCAAAGTTATTACCTTGGAAATTATAAACATTCTAGTTGCTTATTACATAGATTTATAGCAAATTGAATGAAATATTCATCTATATTCATTCCATCCTGATATCAAAAGTATCATGAGTACATGACTTAGAAAAAAACAGCATTATTTCATATGTCCTCTGCACAACAAATAGTGAAATGGCTTTTTTAAATATTGTACATGCATCAGTAGCATCTCTTAAAGGAATTTTTTCTTCTGTTTTATGAAAGCAGTTGTAACTATAACCTTATTTTCTAGACATTGTATCACTTTCAAGATTTTTCCCACGTAAATTAGCTTACTAGGTTTTTCTTCACATCCTTTGTATTTCTCTTTTTATAGCTACTATAAAACAGTTTACCATACGCAGCCCACTCTCATCTGTCTTGACTTAAATTTTCTTTTTCTCTTGTGATTTCATTGTCTGGAACAGCTAATGCTAGCAACAAATTCTCTTTGAGATTTTGTAGCTACATGTTTGTAAGGAACAGAAACAGATCTAGATTTTTTGATTTGCTTCTCTACTTTCCAAACAGATTAGAGGCTACATTAACTTCATTTATATATTAAGAAATACTGATAATTTGAAACTAGTATTTCTTATAGGAGACGGTTTGACATCTCTACTGTATCTTGAACTGGACAGAAGTATGTTGTTTCTATTAGCTGTTGTCTAAATAGCGAGATAGCTATTTGATGCTAGTTCCACTCAAAGTTAGATCTCTAAAATCATTCAGCTCTGGCAGCTTCTACTGACATGAATAGAAACAAAGATGTTTACAGCCTTCCTTGATAAAGCTTGGAGGTTGGTTATCTCTGTTACTTAAAGCATTACTTCCAAGAGAAGGCAATACTGAAGAAGAATGACATGCTTACAGTTTTGAAATGAAACATTCATTTGTTCATCAGTGATACTATAATTCCTGATTTAGAACAGGTCATCAAAAGGCTCAGCAAGTTCTGCCATGTTAAAATGGAACTGAAGCAAACCAGTATTATTTTATGGTTATGGTCACAAGTATCCTGAGATATTTTATTCAGAGCTATGGACTACATATTTTAAAAATAAGCTTAGAAGAATTCATGTAGATTATGAGAGCAGCTTTATTTTCTAGCATTAGTCTTTCTGAAACCAACATTTCCTGATCAGAAATCATAAGTGCAGATACTTAGTTTTATTGTTATTGTTGGTTTTGTTTGTTTGTTTGTTTGTTTTCCAACAATGAACAAGTATGTCTGCTAGATGGGAACTTGAGGAAGACTCTGTTGGTATAGACTAAATATTTCACATTTGCATCACAATCTGGAAGGTGAAATGGTCTCTACATTTCCGTATCTATAACTATCTATTAACGTATATATATCCTGCACCCTCATAAGCATATAATCTGTATTTAAACATTTCAATGGCTAGCTTTGATATCTAAGAATCCATTAGAAATATTTACTGATCATGTGATCACTTATCCTTTCAAATATTGTACTTATAACTGCATTTATATTAACTTTATGCAAATGATTAACACTCTTTCCATTCAAATAGTAAGCCAACTACGGCCAATCCTAATTATAGGCCCTATAAGTTTCTAGCATCTTTCATTAAGTAAACAATCAACATATTTGAGGAGCTTCATTAAACACAGTATAATCAAACATTTCTTAAGTGATTGAGGAGTTTTGGGAATGCATGAACATTAATAAAGTTTCTTAACAAGCCAAACATTTCTCACTTTAAAAAGAGTGAGAAGTACTATTTGCTTCTCATTGCATGAGGCTCTCTGATCTCAGCAAGCTGTCTTTTATGGTTGGTTAGGAACTTTTCCAACTGCCTTAAACCCGGGGATTAGTTTTAATCCTTCCACTTTCTCATAAATGCCTTCACTGTAGCTTAATTACAGACTTTTTCCCGAGATCCAATCTTGTAGACCTTCTGTGTTTACAAGTGATGTCTTCAGGGATCTCTGATAACGGAAACAAACAAGTATGCACAGGTTCAAGAAAGAAAATGCTTTTTATAGTAGATAGCTAGGAAATTTGCTAGCTAGCAAAAAAAAAAAAAAACTGAAGAATGCATTGCCTCTTTCTTTTTACAATTCTTTGCTCTTATAAAAATAATTGTACAAATCCTTCCCTTTTTCCTTCACTAGTTCCAACAAGATTAAACTATATTTTGTTTTTCCTTTTTCCCGCCTGTTATTCTGATTTTGAGGAAATCTTCATTCTCATTGTGTACTTCAAGTGAAAAACCATGAGAATACATCTAAAATACTGGTACTTATATCATTGCAGAAATGTTCTACAAGAATTTGACAATGGCTACCATATTCTGTAGGTATTATTCAAAACTAGTAATTATTCTCCCATTCCTTCATTAGAGTCATAAGATTGCGTATATTAACTTTAGTCTTTCTATGTCACTGTGGAAAAAGAGAACTCATTTGTTCCAGTGGAAAAAATGCCAACTTAGACTTATGCTAAGAAAAGTTGTGAAATAAAAACAAATATTTTGTGTTCAAATATTTGATCAATTGTTAATCGAATGTTAGCCTCCAAATTTTGCTTTACATTTCAGGTATTTGTTTGAAGAAAAAGCTAGTCTCATCTATATCATGTTATGTGTGAAGTCATTCTGTCTATACATAACAATATATTTTGAAATGTACAATAGGCAATCAAAACTGTAATGTTTCCCATTTTCTTTTTATTCATGTTCAGGCATCCTGCCGGAGGAAGTCATTCAAGAGTATGTCTTCTCTGGTGGCTAAGCCATTTAAAAACAGCTAGATTCTCATTCCTGCATCCATGTAACAAGCTACTGTCTTTTCTGCTGTGCCAAATGTTTGTGAAACTTTGCAGTAAATCATATACTTGAAGTAATTCAGCTAATTTAGCTGCTCAGATTCATAGTTATTAAAAAAAATCCATTTATATAAAGGAGGAAAGGGAAGAGGTCAGGGAAGAAGGAAACTTTTTTTTTTTTTAATAAAAAGTAAATATTAATCAAAACGCACTTTTAGATTCTGAGTTGATTTTCATCCTCTGCTTATAAACAAAAATGACCAGCTAACTCATTGTTTTGTCCTAGTACTAGTTTTTTGGTTTTTTTTCTCACTACTTCTTCCTTCTTCAGCATCAAAAACAAATAAACTACATTTACTTAATCATGAACACCATGATTTGGATTTAATTCATGCAGTTAAGTTCATTTCTGAAAAAAAAAGAAACCGGATAAAAAGTAGGTATGCGGGGAAAAAAAAAATATTTAGAAGTCTTAGAGCTACTCTATTAAATTATTTCAGGACAATTTCTACTTAATCAGAATGACATTTCTGTGTTGTAAAAACATGTTCATGCTTGTGTTTCTCAGAATGTGACACACTCCTAACACCTGAAGATAAATAGAAAATAGTTTTTCCCTAGCTTAGTCTCTTAACTTATTTTGTTTGGTAACTGGGCAATCCATTTATAATCAGGAAAGTATTACCACTAGTTTTACTTCATGTTTCCCCAGTTGGCTCTTGCTACTTCAGAGTAAAAAAAAAAAAAAAAAATGTTTATTTTGAGAGGAATACAGTATGCACCAAAGTATATAATGCAGATAGCACATGCTTTAAGCAGCAGAAACAGGTGAAAGGGAAGGAAGAAGGGAAGGAAGAAAAGAAAGAAGGAAAGAAGGAAAGAAGGAAAGGAAAATGTGCTACAAAAGTAAAGTATTGAACAGTTAAAGAGTTTGTGTGTTTTATTCTCATAAGTACATTATTCTTCAAGATCCGCTCTATATGAAACATCTCATTAAGATAAAAAATATCTTTAGAAAATTGCATTTATCAATCGAGCTAAATGTTCTTGCTCTTCTGCAGGTCAGCAGATTATGCTTATTTTCTTCAGTTTAAAATCTGAATTTGGATCATGTATGAATACATTTCTTCTTTCCTCTGTTTATTCTCCATGTTATTTCAGCAAGGGATTTCCATGGTAAGAATAAATGCTTGCTGTGCTGTTAATGGATGTGGTTTCTAGGCTGAGATTGTGCTGTAGTGTTTTACTTTTCAATTCTAGAAAATCTTAATACTCATTTTTATTCAAAGTGAATCGTTCAAAGAATTGTTTTACCATCCATGAAACTTCCATAGTTCAAAACACAAAAACAAACTTGCTCTGCGTCATGGTGGTACACAAAACTTTCAAGATATAAAAGAAAAGTACAGAGGACTAAATGGAGTACAGAATATCCTCATCAAGTCCCTCTTTGGAGTGACTGGGAGGAATTCTGTTCATTTTCTTATTAGCTGTTTTAAAAAAAATGTCTCGGTATAAATGTCTCAGTATATAACATGTTTATCACGGAACTAAGAAACATTCTAATAACATTTTCTTAGAACTGATGAGTTTTCATGGAATTATTTTAAAATATTTTTCAAAAGGGAACATAAGTAGAAAATCTCCATACATTCTGGACAGCTCGTGTGAATGTCATTGCCACAAAGTTCCATCTGACACTTGTAATATTCAATTGGTAACTGTAGCATAAGCAAGATTAAGCCATTTAATTTATGCAGCAAAGAAGTCTTTTAATCATGGAATTGATACAGAAAAGGCTATTCCATGAGTTAAATAAAAAAAGTAATAATTCAGTGCATGATCTTCATGTCCTAATGTGCAGGAGAGATTCAGAGAGCTCTAGTACATCCAGGTTTCACAAGACAGACAAGGAGGTAGGACAATGATGGATTATTACTCCTGTTCCATTTATTTGAGACAGCTAAAACACTTTCACCTAAATGGGTCATCTAACTTTTCATTCTGTGCCAATTCTTCCCTCTGATTTCTTTTCCTGATCTTTTGCATCAGTGACTATTGTACCCCATCTTTTCACTACCCTGCAGCTGAGAGATTGTTAATGGGTCTTCTTAGCTATCTCAAGAATAGGAGATTTTCACATGCTTCAAACGCTGCCTATTCACCTGCATATGCATGTCACTCTCCCCATTTTGTGGCCTTCAATTCATTGCTCTCAGAATCTGCACAGGATTCCCACTTGACTGTGTATTGTGCTGTTGGCTCACACTGATCACCACAAAACCATTTTTATCCTGTGCTCTTTTGTCATTTATTCTGAAGTCTCTAACTAGCAGAGATAGAATGACTTTAGTATTTCATTTTAAGTGCCATTTTACAGGAAGCAGTAGCACATTATTGTGTGAAATTGAAAAAAAATAGCATATATTTCACCAGAATACATATTGACAAATGTTACAAAGCAACATATCTTTATTATATTTGTAAACAGTAAACTACATCATAGCTTATAACATTCTAACATACAAGTATTAGAATCCTGAGGTGAAACTCAACTAGCATATAATGAAACAAAATTAGGTCTTTTTTCTTTTGTCCCATTCTTGTATAGTATAACAAATACAAAAGCAAAAACATTAAATATTTACGCTACCTAAGGAGCTAACCAGGATTTGAGTTCCATCACAGCTAGAGCCATATATTTTTTTTTCTATGTGGCTAAAGACAAAACTGGATAATTTCTTTTGTTTTTTTACTAGCAGAGCAAAAGCCAATACGACTATATGTTTTCCAATGTATAGCCAATGTGACTATATGTTTCTAAGCTCAAGTAATTCACATAAAGAGAGGACCGTGCAACAGTGCTGGTTTTGATTTTGTTTTGGTTTGTTTTGTTTTGGTTTGGTTTTCCTCAAGACTATCAAGGAACTAATGAACTGTTAATATTCTCTGTCTGTCATATTGGACACTGCCTGCTTTTTTATATACATAGAATCATGTTATGATGTATCATGATGTTATCATGTTATATACGTAGAATCATGTTATCTTTCCTGACTCCAACACACAGATAATTGTTTAATATCTTACACCACTCAGTGAAGAAGTATCTTCAAGCAAATATTTTTTCCTTTCTGTCTTCTTTGACAGAGTATTATCAGCAGTCTCAGTGCTTCTAACTTGACTCGATGAAAGTAACTATTTTTAGGGAATGGGAAGATTTTTTCAGGGAAAGGAACTCATTTATCTCTCTAATCAGTGTACCACAAAATATACAGACATGACATCCAACAGTGAAAATTGTGGCATATGAACAATGGAAATAGTAATAATAACAATAATAATTAGTGTTCACAATAACTCACAATGAATTATTCATTTGACAAACGTAGCCACTCTTTCTGATCCTGGAATATCTGCAAGTAGAATAAGATTTATATGGATTTCACTAATTTATCTTTCAGCATTCAGAGAATTTTCAGTTAGGTGATGGGAACAAGCAGTTGGCAGGAGATAAGGCATACAATTTATTCACTCATTGGAAGAGTAGTAATGGTTAAACCATAGCAATAAGGATAGGATTAAATATCCTTTGACTACAGGAACAGAATTAGGTTCCCATTCACATATGCAAAATTTGAATTCATTGTCCACAAGCATCCATTGCATAAGTATCCACAAGAAGTTGAAACAAATGTATACATATTTCTAGGGAAAAAAAAAAAAAAGCTTACATATATTTTATTTATATTTATTCTTCCTTTAACATTCTTTTCCATCTCAGTAACATTTCCACTATTATATCCTATATAGTATGCCATAGCATCATACAAGACAAGGAATAATAATGAGCCTCACTGTATACACAGGCAGAGTCATATAACCATTCAGGTTGGAAAGGACCTCCAAAAGTCTTTAATGCATGTCCTCACTCAAAGCACAGCCAATTGTAAGATCAGACCAGGCTGCTTAGGGTTTTGTCCAGTTGGTCTTCAACACCTCCAAACATGGAGCCTGTGCAAACTCTCTAGTTACCCTGGGTAACCCAGGCTTACAATCCATCCTTGATGCATATCTCAAACTTCCGAATTAGTCCTCTTTGGTGATTTCCTTACACCATATTGTATTAATCACAGATAAACATTTGTTTATATTACAAAATTATGTCATTCTGCTACTGTGCTTATGTTTCACTTTGAATAAATATATTTTACATAAACTGCATACATGCAGAATTTTCTTCATTTATATTAATGTGCCTCCTCAGTTGGTCCATGCATAGTGAAAGGGAAGGGTGTAATAGGTGTGTTAATGAGCTTCTGCCTTCGCGTTTTTCTATATATGTAGCTGATAATTCCACAGTAATATTACCTATACTGAAGAGAGAGCAGCTATATAATGTCAACAAAATGTACCAGCCTGCAAAGCTAAGATTTTTTCATCTGCCCTAGAAGCTGACACAGCACAGATATTACCATCCAGGCAGAATTTTCTGTCAACTTCTTACTAAACTTATTTCTTGAAAGGGAGAAACATAGTATTTTCTCTTTTATTCCCAGTAACCTGTCACTAGCAATGTTCTTAATCATGGATGCTAATTTTAGGGCAATATCTTGTCACTCTAGGGCTAAACTATACAAATCAGACTCTGCGGCTGATGTTTTCAAAGTCAAATGGCCTTATGAGGAGAATAGGTATAGTTAATCTCACTGCTTTTGAGAGTTCACATCATCAGTAATGTGCAAATTTTTCTCTGTCCAGTGAGTATGAATCGTACTCTTTTCTACTTCACCTCTGGCTAATCTGATCATGACTATAATCAACCTATACAGTGTATGAGTAAATAATGCTCTTCCTTGCTGCCTTTCATTGATAGGGGCTACAAATACAGTGCATAACAGTACTCAAACATTTTTGTCTTCAAGTCTTATCTAGTGTTATTTTCCAATGTATGTAATTTCTCAGCTCAAGGATAAATTCAAGATGAAATGTATCTGTTGAGCTGTGTGAACTGTGATTTCATAGGACATGGCACTGTGGAGCAGTAATAAAAGTAGCATTACCTGACCCTTTATTTGAAGTTATTGAATCTCTCATCGTTTATCAGCAATAGGAGTGCCAAGGTCTGATTTCGAAATCTCTGAATGCTGCCAGCAAGGATTATTTAGTGTAGTCAGTGGAACTTTCTGTTTCTCGTTTTTCTAGTGCGCACTCTTTATTCTCACAAAGAAAAAGAGTTCTACATGTTAAGACTCAGATCTATACAATCCAACCTTAGACACTGTGAGTGTGTAAGCTACAAATTTAGCATCATCTGATGGAAAAAAAGATAGCCTACCTAAAAAAATAATAGTCCATCACTATTCAACAGCTACAGTGAGGGTTCCCACTCACAACAAAGACACTTAAATATGTCTCCATTTAAATATGTTCTTGGCAGCACTTGGGATAACTGAAAAAAAAAGAATTCTGTGGTTGCTGAAGGCATTCTGGAATCACTACTTTGTTAAATGAGAATGATACTGAATAGCTTACCTGAAAAAAGTTTCTTTCTATCTCAAGAAATCAAAGTGCCAGGCAAAAGATGTCAAATCTGCTTACCTAAATTCCAAAGGAAGGACTTGAAATAAAACTTGTATTCATAGATTCTTAGAAAATGATCTAAATCAGGTTTTCTTAAAGTATTTCCTCTGTTCTGTAGTTTAGAGTAAATAATCTCTCATATAAACATAAATTTAATATACCTAATATACTAATATATGTAGATCACTCCAAAAGTAATGCCTCCTGTTTGTTTCCATGGAAACTATAGCAGATACAAAGAGCACAACACTATTGGATAGAGGAAATTCTCAGCTACAAAACACTCTTTTCCAACATAATCACCATCATGAGCTATGCATTTTCACCAGCAATCAAAGCCTGCATGCCGCGCTCGTAACAATATGCACCAGTGGAGGTGACTCACTATTGCTGCTGCCACTGCTGAAATGCACCACCACCACCTCACTGTCTTCACATCCACTGTTTGGTCTCCATAAATGTTCAGAAAGCATCAATGAATATCAATGGATGCAAACTTTTCTGCATGGAGGAATTCAATTCCACACCTTTGCTTCATATGCACTTCCACGTCAAACGCTGTTTTGTCAGACTGCCCCTCTGCTGCCATTTGTTGCACAGCAACATAATGTAATGGAATATTGGTGGGAAGGTTCAACCTCTACTGCCACACTACCAACATCCACTTCTGATGTTGTGGGCCCATATCATAAAATAGGAGGCACTACATCCAGAACAGCCCTTGAGCATGTGTATATATATATGAAATCTCAAAATCTCCTATATACGTGTATATATATATATATATTCTATATACATATACGAAGTAGTAAAAAAAAAAGATTTACGTGTTAATTTTTTCCAGCCTCTTCTCTTCCTTTCTGACCCCTGGACACATATTCTTGCTTATGGAAAAACTTTTTCTCTTTCTCTTGAGAAAGACCATTCCAACAGATCAATACATAAAAAGACATATGAAATTATAATCATGTTATCACGATAATTTTTTTCTAATCATTATTTGAAACAGCTATGAAATAAGGAAGGACTAGATTCTAGGAAGTCTATGGTGCTACAAATGAGAGTTAGTTTTAAGAACACAACAATGGTTTGTTAATTTTTAATTGAAACATTACCCCTTGCTCAGTGTTTTTCAGTTCTTGCAATTTATATGCCAAAAGCTGTTCTTATATGCTTAACAAATCAAAAACAATACTAGACCTTTCTTATTTTGGCTTTGTTAATTAAAAAAATATTTGAAATAAGATCAAGGAAATACTGGAAATACTGGGAATACATCTTTCTGAAAAATATATGTAATGTCATGTTCTTGATCTGTCTACAGAGAGGTCAGTGACATTGTTGTAGATATTTTTTTTTTTTTAATCACTTATGTTCTTACAATTCACCATTGTTTTACTAAATATCTCAATACAAGAGGTGGTTCTTGCTAGGCATGCCTATGTGTTACAAGCAGTTCAATTCTATATGAGGTCTGTGGGTTTTATACAGGTGTGTGTTCCCAATCTCTGTATATTGCAAGATTGTAATTGAAGATATACATTCATGTATAGTCAGAAATGTTCTTGGAATATTAAAATGCTTAAGATACTTGGAAACATGTAACCTAACTAAGGACCTAATTGTCTGATATATTGTTTTCATTCTTACATATAAAATAAGCTTCATTGTTCTCAAGGCAACCGAAAAGTGCTTTTCTGATGTGTACTCAAGTATCATGGCACAATTTAGCATGAGAAGACTATTTAGCAACACACATCATAAACTTCTACAGAACATCTATATTCTAGTAAGATTTTAATAAGTTTGGGAACAATTTTTAATAACAAATAAGTTTGGTTACTTTAATCACTTATTACTTAAAAATATATTCAACGTTTATGGTGGAGATACAACTTTTTTTGTTTGTTTAGTGTATCCAATACTAAGAAATTTTACCTGCTCATCGGCTACAGATATCTCTGATGAAAACCTAGTTTATCAGCAGAGAAGAAAATCATAACTGAGTCATGAAAGTGCTTAGAAGAAGACATCCCTAAAATGATAATCTTTGGATCAACTTTTTTTAATATTTGCAACTGTATATGGGAATAAAAACAAAAAAGAAAAACATGTTTTATTTTATTTATGCGCTTCTTATCAAATTTATCAAGTACATCGATACTTCAACATTTGAAATACAATTCCACCCTTTAAGAAGAAACACATTGTTACTTTTTTTTCCCCCCTCAATGCTCTATTTTTCTTTTTCTGATAATTCTTCCAACAGCCAAAAGTCACCTCTAATTTCTAACAATAGATGCAGGTACAATTTATTGAAACAAGTTGGTGATTCCTGAATTTTTAGTAGCTATCAAGAAAAATGCAAAACCGTGTTACTTGCTGGAAATCTTTTTGCCAAAAACACACGGTCATATCAGGCAGCATAAAATAAAATAAGAACATAAAACAAAAACATAAAAATGAATACGTGGAGTCCATTCAGATGCAAAAGTAGTTATGGTAAGAAAGAAAACGTGGAAAAAAATTATAAGGTTCTCTTTAAAATAAGCATGACTGTGAAGACAATAGTCTAGCCAGCATAAACTGTGAGAAAAAATTACTCTTGATGCTAAGACCAGTTCTTAGGATGAGACCTCTGCCGGCAGCATACAAAACAAATAAACAAACAAACAAACGCTTTTCATGCCTTGATGGTGGCTTATCCTGCGTTGTTTTCTGCTTCTTTTTCTTATAGATGCCTATCGGCGGCCTCCATGGTAATGATGGTGAGTATGCTGTTCACTTCCAAAGATCTTGGCAATCACTGGGTACATCAGAGCAAATTTCACTTTTCACAACTTCTTTATGAAATCTCACCATTTTATATTCATGTAGGCACCATTCCTATCATTCAGACCAGGAGGAATAGAATTTTGAGATTTTTTTCTCCCTCACAATTTTGTTTTCCTCTTTGGATGGGATCTATAAAGTCTGGCCGTGTTGGAAGATGATAATTACAGGGTTTTCAGCTGGTTTTGGATATACTATTGGTAGACTACATCTCTAAAGATTTTCAGTATGATTGTGAACCATTATCTTAAATACCTTCCCACATGTGAAAGCCTAAGATGTTGATCAGTCTTGTGTTACTTTTCCTATCACAGTTTGCTCCTTAGACACTTTCTTTCCTTTCATCATTTATGCACTATAGTGCTGGGGAGAAGGAATTAATAAGCTTTTTTTTTTTTTTATTTTAGCCTTTGAATCATCAGTTTCCTTTATCTTAATCCATGTTTACTTATGTGCTTTGTTTAACCATTTATAAACTCTGATTTCTTTTGAGAGAAGGGAGGAAGCTGGACTGGGCAGTGAGAGAGAAAGGATTGTACTGATCATGTAGCTGGAAATATTTTATTTTTCTTCTTGTGAAGAAACCAGTTGATCATCTTGAAGAGTTATCTTCCGCTCTGTGACAATAGTGAAAATCTAAATTTCTTACGACTTGCAAGAAATTTCTCAGGCAAAATAAATGTTAGATGAAAACTAACTATTTGAATAGAAGTTAAAATTGTTTTTTTGCTGTTTATCTGGAATAGCAGATAAGAGATTTTCAGTTTTCACTGATTCACAACAAAATCCTTTGTTAAAAGACATTGACATTTGTTGCTATGAGAAATATCTTTTTCTTAAAACATAAAAAATATAAAGGACTATTCTTTTCTTCTCAGATTTCTCCTTAGAATCCTCTTGTTCCATAAAACCTAAAAGAAAATAACTACCTAATGCTTTTATTTCTAACGGAAGGCACAATGTAGTGTTCTTCCAGCACTGCGCGTTCCACTAATCTTGCTGAATGACCATGTGCTCTCATTGATGTCATCTGTCATCCATCTGTCGTAATATCTTGTTACTCTCTTGTTGTAGTGAATCCAAAGTCTCTTTATGAGCTGCTCAAAAAGAAGACTATTTCTGCCTGTAGAGAGGAACACCATCTTACTCAGTATTTGCAAATTTCCAATTTTTTGTATTAATTAGAAAAAGGTATTGCTTTCATGTTATCTTTTCATTTATGGAGACTGGAAAGAAGTTAATCTACTACTTTTTTATCCTAAATGTATAAACATGATTTAGATAACACCTGTATCAAGGTCTTTGCTTGAAACATTAGTACCAAGGAATTCCACAGGACTTTTTTTTAAAAAATAGGGGGATTTTTTAGATGACTGACTCATCTGAGAAGTGAAGCTGTGATTAAAATTTGTCCCTCGTTTCAGCTCTGCAATTTCTTCAAGTATTACCAAGGAGTACAAGAACTCATTGTTATTTTAATATTATATCTAAGTTTATATTATATCATATGTCATTGAAAAACTGTTGAAGTCAGTATTTTTCTTTAGGAATGAAAAGCTAAGTACAAATGTATGAAACACAATAACTTGCATCTTCGAATATTCATTTATTTTCATCTCCCTTCCTACTTCTAATATAGATAATCTACTGATAAATTATACTAGCTGTAATTTAAATATTCCTTTCTGTTCACAGTACTGTAACTACTTTTGTCATCTGAAGGCAGGTTTCTCTTTTCTCTCTTCATGTAAAACAGTGATTTTGATCATTTGATCCAACAATATAGAAGAGACTGAGTGTTTAAGACTTGGAAAATGGATAATCTAAGATGGGCTAAACAGTGTGGTTGTTTCACCTCTGGTTGGTCTTATTGTTAAATCACAGCTGAATAAACCACTGCACTTTTTTTCCCCCCACACTTGAATATAAATTTGCTTGGCAACTTTATTTGATTTAGAAGCCTATTGCTTCTTTTTTTTTTTCTTGTTTTGCATTCTGTTGTGGTACACCATACTTTTTCTGTGGCTGCAGCTATTGATTTGTGCATGTGAAAGTATCAAAATTCAAGTAGTCTTGACAGTATGGACTTTCATGGTGATTGCTTTGGGTAAAGTGCACCTGATAAAACATATAACAAAGTTGAGGAACTGCGAAAAATGGTTGAGTTAAAAAAAAAAGGCTGGTTCAGGTTCAGATTGCTTGTACTCATAGAGTCTATACAGGTGCTTTATTGTTAAACTTGAAAATGTGGAGGGAGAGAAGCAAGAGAAAGCACTGTAAGAAAACAAAATATAGTTACATATTCAACTTTACTATAAAAGCAATGTATGCAACAAAATCAAATGATATGGTATGCTATGAAAAATCACTTGCTAATGACCCTTAGGAAATAACTATGGAATTTGTAAGATAAATGAGACTTTCTTGGCAATGTATGTCTGCTTGATTATACTTCATAGCATATGCAATGTATATTTCACATTCAAGAACACTCATACCTGATAAAAACAAGCCTTTAATTCCAGCTAGTTCTTCAGGAAGAGAGAACAACACGAAAGACAAAGAGTTTAGTTATTTATTTGTTCTGATTGAACAGCATAATATGTATGAAGGGGTAGATTCACTTAGGAAGCAAAGCAAGCAAGCAAGAAAGGAAACAGCAGCTAAAGAAGGCTAAATAGTGTAAGAACAACAAAAGGTATTCCTGTTCTCAGTTAAACAAAATCTAATCAGTCAACATTAGGTATTTTTCTTAATCAGACACTGCTACATGTGCTATAAAATGTTAGAGATACCTTCTATTAACTCAAGAAAAAATGTAAGTTTCTGCACCATCTTCCCTTTCTTTGCTGAACAACCGTGCTTCTGTGTCCATTCATATGGTGATTCCTATAGGATATTTTTCATCTCTCTTGATGGTCTCAAATACAAGTGGAAAAAAACAATTTTTCCTCTCTTTTTTTTTTTTAATATCTTTCTGCAATTTATAATACAGTTAAAGACTGTGTCACAAACTTTATATTCTTACATTATGTTTTTTCACTAAATCTTGAGTCTCAGTGTAAAAAAAATAACACCTATGACTGGCCAAAATATTCATTGCTTTATTGGCTACAATTATGTTTTCTTTAGAAAATTAAAGCCTATTATCATTGGTTTGTTATGCAAAGACAGATGCTGATTTTGTTCCAAATTCTCAGTTTCTTTGTACGTGTGGGCCTGTTTCAGGGTTGTTCTTTGTTTTCCAAAGAAAGTGATTCTGCTTAAGCTGCAATTGACAAAAATAACAAGTTTCACCTTCATGCAAATAAGTAAGACGGAAAAAGGTTTTTCTTTTTCTTTTTTAATTTGCTTGTTTCTCTGTTGTGTGTGTTATACACAACACAGTCTCTTCAATTAAAAACCAATTTTGAATATGTAACTATTTTAATATTCACACAGGTCACTGAATTTTCAAGTGCTTCATTACCAAAAATCGAGGATTATTTTTTTAATTGCTTTTGAAACATTCCAAAAGTACTTATCTGAAGGAAGCGGATATTAAGCTCCTCTCCTATAAGCTGGAAGATTAAAACTTGTTTTATATTTGCTTACCAGGGATTTATGCAGTTAGTGTTTACAGAAGTTTATGGAAACAAACCCCCCTCCATAAAAACATGACGTATCTTCAGTTCTGAATGCAGAAAACTGTTATGTTTGGCAAAGGCCAATCTGAGTAGGAAGTATTTCTATGCTGTATTTTTCTACAATAGTAAAAGAGCATCATGAGTCTCAGAAAGTAACTCATGACTGAGTCTTTCTGTCACTGTACAACTGTGAGGTTGTAGATAGAAAGGTTTTATAGGATTTGCAAGAGGACCATAGCTTTAACTGCACAGTAAAAACATGCTGTGTTTTCAACAGAAGGGTGACAGTGACATCAGTAGCAAAAGAAGGAAGTGAAACCCAGTGTCCAAATCCCAGATCTAGATTGAAGTCCTTCTGAGAAGCAATTACTGACTTAGAGAACATCAGATTGACATCTTGCTTCAGAGCCAAGATGTCTTAATGGTTCTCTGGCTTGAAACCTAAGGAAAAAAAGTATTCTGGAGAGAGGTAGTTTAGGATGTTTTTTATATGGTATAGCCATTCTGACAAGGCTGTGTTTTATATAAACTTAGGATGCAAATCTCATACGGTACAATGAAACAGACCTGTGTTGAATTTGCTCATACTCAGTGTTTTTAAGAAAATCTAAATGTATGAAGAATGAACTCTATTTGAGTATGGCTACTGCATTCACACTTGTTTTGGAAAAGTACTTTGCTTGTAAAGTGTCTGTAAGTTTTTTTCTCCTCAAAGAAAATATATTATGTTATTTATTAGCCTGCATAAAAAGAACAAAGAGAAACCAATCTATTACTGCTTATTTTCTTTCCAAACTTGTAAATATAGACCTCCAGTGATTTGATAGATTAATCTATACTGACTTTCTTGTAAGTTCAGCCACTGGAGTCCAGAATGAATAACAATGGCCTTAGTTAACTAAATTCTGCATTAAAAATCGAAGTCCAACCGTAGATCTCAGTAAGGTTTCTTGTGAGGTTTCTAGAGAAGTTTCTCTCTAGAAATGCTCAACTTCTCTAAGTTACTTAAAGTTTTACTGATATTTATGTGCACAGCTGCTTAGTCTTAATGGTGTTGAGCAATTTAACATCCTCAGATCACATCTGCCTAATCAGGGATCTTGTCAGCTACATGGTGGACTTTCTCAGAGCTTGTCTATAGGAACATGGTTTTTTAGTTTATTTCCTTTTTGGGAAAAATGTTTTGATATTGAAGTGAGGAACCATTAAATACCTTCCATGAAGAAACATTGGTCCCAGTCCCTATTCTGAGTTGTATTCAAATAAATTGTAATATAAGTAAGACTGAAAAAAACCCAACTCCCTAACCTTGAGTATGCCAAGTCAGAGACTTGGGATGAATCACCTGGCTGTTTCTACCTACTGCAAGTACAATAGGAGTACAAATCTGAGCTAGCTCTGAATGCTGACTTACTGCACAGTCGAGACACTATTTTTTCCTCATTTCTGTGGTTTTTTTTCATTTTCATGCCTGATCACAAAGGATATAGTCAATAGCTGTGAATTTTGAATTGAAGTAGACATCTTCCAGATCATTATTAAAATCTTCCTGAAAGGCAGAGCGTAAATGTCAGTCCTACTCTCTTCCCAGTACCCATTGTTGACTTCACTCATAGCTTGCTGGGTTCTGTGAGCCCCATTTTCAGTTCTTGACCTTTCTTAAAGCATCATTAAGATTGCATGGATTCCTTACCTTGAAATTGCAGATTTCCTTACGTTAGTCTGGTAAAGCAGACTCCTGCTTTATCCAGTCTCCTGTATAATGAGATCTGCTTGAAAGCTAAATGAATAACACCAACTTCAGAGATTCTCAAGATGATGACAATGGGTGAAATTAAAGAGAAAAGCATAGAATCATAGAAACACTAGGTTGGAAAGGACCTACAAGATCATCTAGTCCAACCGTCCTCCTATCACCATCCCTACCCACCAAGCTACTAAATCATGTTCCTTAGCACCTCATCTAGACGCTTCTTGAACAGCGCCAGGGACAGTGACTCCACCACCTCCCTAGGCAGGCCATTCCAGTGCCTGACCACTCTTTCAGAGAAAAAGTTTTTCCTCATATCCAGTCTGAATTTACCCTGGCGCAACTTGTGGCCATTCCCTCTCGTCCTGTCAGTAGTTATCTGGGAGAAGAGGCCGACCCCCTCCTCACCACAACCTCCCTTCAGGAAGTTGTAGAATGCGATGAGGTCTCCCCTGAGCCTCCTCTTCTCCACACTAAACAACCCCAGCTCCCTCAGTCGCTCCTCATAAGACTTCTGCTCTAGACCCC
>WBMW01001036.1:154316-164900 GCA_013396635.1 Penelope pileata | reverse complement strand
CCAGTGAAGAGTGTACCTGTCCAGGCCACGGGCTGCCAGTTTCCCCAGGAGAATGCTGTGGGAGACCGTGTCAAAGGCTTTGCTGAAGTCTAGGTAGACTACATCAACAGCCTTTCCCTCATCTACCAGTCTGGTCACCCAGTCATAGAAGGAGATGAGGTTGGACAAGCACGACCTGCCTTTTGTGAACCTGTGCTGGCTGGGCCTGATCCCCTGGTTGCCACGCACATGCCATGTGATCTCCCTCAAGATGATCTGCTCCATAATTTTCCCTGATACTGAGGTTAAGCTGACAGGCCTGTAGTTCCCCGGATCTTCCTTATGACCTTTCTTGTAGATGGGAGTCACATTGGCAAGCCTCCAATTTTCTGGGACCTCTCCAGATAACCAGGAATGCTGATAGATGGTAGAAAGCGGCTTGGCAATCACCTCCGCCAGCTCCCTCAGCACCCTAGGGTGGATAAATCTAAGTGTTTACTTAATGGCTCTTGAATTCAGTGGAATTACAGAACATAAAGAACAGGTGATTGATTTTGTGGAAATATTTTGTCTGCTGTAGAATGGTATTATCTGTAAGTACAGAAAACTGTCATGTGCAAGCTTACAGTTTCACTTACAGGATGAAACTGGCACCATGGATGTTCCATTTGTGACTTCCAACACAACATGCCATTCATCTACACTGCTGTGCTGGCTGTAAAGGTCAGAATCAAATCTTTTGTGTTTTACCAGCATTTGAATGTAAATTGTCCTATTAAACAACGAAAGAATAGGAAACAAACGTATCTTTTCATTATTTACTTTGACTCCTTCCTACAGATCTTTATTCTGTAACTCCAAATTGCAGTAGAAATATTTTGGATTCACTTACGAAGGTTACTGGACAAACACTTTTTATTTTAGACTTCAGTGATAAGCATTATTAAAAATTATTTTTTTAAAATGTTCTCACTATTTTAATCAGAAAGGTAGTCTAGAACACAAGGAATGCAGAAATACAAGAACCAGAACATAATAGGAATGCAAGTGGCTTCATAAAGAAAACACCTAGCTTACTTCAAAGGCAATAGTTTAATAGATAGACTGATATTTCTGGTTGCTTTTTTTTTTCTCAATTAACGCTGATACTATGTCAAATCATTTTCGCTTGGATCTTAGTGCAAATTACGAATTTACACATTATATTTTCCAAAATCATGTGAATTACCACTGTCTTCTGTTTTCTCTTTTCACTCCTCTTTTATTACCCAAAGCCATCAAAAGAGACCTGAAATGCCTGCTTTATATCAGGAATGAGACAAACTGTAATTCATATAGTTCAGTAAGAACTGTCATTCATCATTAATGTGATGAAGATAGATGTAGCTGGCCACTTAAAGGAACTTTATTAAGATGACTCCAGCTTGCAGGAAAAAGGAGTATTCATTTATCTTGACTGGATATAATAATCTAAGAATTCAAGAAGAAATAGGACATTGGTTACATTCTTTCAAAAATATCTCTAAGGCAGTTTTCGACTACCACCCTTAAAAACCTTTAGGATTTGTTGAAGTTTTTAAAGAAAAGAAAATCTGTACTCAGGGTCTTTTTTGTACTACTGCCTTGGGCCTTTTCCCTGGAAGAGCATTAAAGGTCAGAAAATTGTACAGAGAAGTACTGCTTCTTTGAAGCTGGAAAATAGTTTTAATAAGGAGGAGGCATGGAGACATGTTTGGGAAAGTATTTCTTAAATTAAAGAGATCATCCCTATACACACACGATTTGTGCAGTTAGCCTGTGTCTCATGACATTGCCAGTTTACAGATTTTTGGGCATTTGTATTGGTGACATCACTTGGTAGTTCAGGAGAATTAAAAGAATACCTTACAGGTTCTGAGTATCTGTGTCAGCCATCAAAGAGAAGGTCTGGAAGAAGGCTTAGAGTTTCAAGTGTATTTTAACATTTTTTGAATTACCCAAATACTTTTTTCTGACCATGTGTTATTTGTGTGGTAGATCATCTTGTCTGAAAGGTATTGTTCTCTTAGAAGAGTGTCTGACCGATGCATAGGAGTGCAAGATGCATCGACAGTTTATCTCTATGTGAATTGTTTTCTTGCTTACCACTGAGTTCGGACCAGATAGTTCTGTTGAGTTGAGTTCAGACAAAATGATAGTCCATCATCATGAGTTTGAATCTCTAGTCTGCATGTGAGTAGTTCTGAACAGCATGTATGACACAACTACAGAAGGTTCTAATTAGTATAATATTACTGTATAGACTAACAGCAGTGAATTTGAGTTTAAAAAAAACTCTCTAGTTAAGACAGCCTTTAGCTGTCCCATACTTTAAAAATCAGTATTGTGAAATCCACTTTTTTTTTTTTTACACTAAAAATTTCTTAAAGAAGCTCTTTCACTGAGATGGTGGCTGGTTGGTGTGGGCTGAGCTGGACCAAGTTAAATGTCATTTCTGTTTTTGCCATTAAATTGTCATGCCAATGACTTAACTGTTAAATCACTCGGTAAGGTATTTTTGGTGTTATTTATCATTTGCTTTCTTTAAACTATACCATGACCTTAAGCCTGTATTTGTTTTTCTTACTTGCTACTGAGTACTATGGGTATCACTTCCAGAAATGACAGACTTGGAGCTTTGTTTTTTACTCTGCTCTAATAATTAATTTGAAAAAATTTGGCAAGTTGGGATGTGACTGTTTTTAAATCATTTTCAATTATACAGTATGTTCAGTTGTTTAAAGAAAATGCATTATTTTCAGCTTTGCAATATTGCGTATCTTTAGAATGAACTAATTTATCTCCCTTAAGAGACAAAAAATAGGCACGGGCATATGTATTTTCTCAAATTTATCATGAAATTCTGTAAGATTTTCAGATTTTATATCAAAAATCACCTGAAATTGTTAAAATTTGGCTTTGCAACATTAAGCGGAGTGTAATTTACTTCACTTCTAAACAAAACTCAGTCTCATTTATGTATGTCACTTCAATAAAACCACCTGGCCTGAAATTAATTCAATAAATGTTTGATATCAAGAGAAAATACTGAGAAAATGTATTTTAAAATGAAGTATTGTAAAATACATAGTAAAATCAGAAATGTTCCAGAGATTTTTTGAAAAGCATATAATAAAAAGTTCTTAAAATGAAGACTAACTTTTTTTGAGAAAGAATTGTTCAAGGGAATAAGTACGAGGATTTGGAAGCATTCTTAATTGATAGTGAAGGTAGATGTCGCCTTCCTGTGAGGCATACAACTTTACAAGTTAACTGCAAAAATAAAAAAATAGTTCATATACTTTTCCTAGAATGTCTGAATCTTTTTTGTTTTCCCTTAAATCTTTTACGCTTTGTATTTATACTGTATTTCTGGAAACTGCAGTACAATAGTTAGCCCCCAATACTGATCAGAAGCAATATTTCCAAAGTCCAAAAGTAAAAAGTATGTACTGTAGTTGTTTAACCCGGCAGCAGCTCAGCACCGCACAGCTGTTCATTCACTTCCGCTAAGTGTGATAAGGAAGAGAACTGGAAATGAAATAGAAATTATGATACGTATATATATCTGCAATGCATTAGTTGCCACCTGCCAACCAGCTAACAATACAACTTCTTGCCAACTGACGCCCTGCTACCAACACAAGGTCTCACCACCCCCTGGCCAGCTCCCCACAGCTTTATATCCTTCTGCATTATGTCACGTGCTATGGAATAACCCATTGCATACTTCAGGCCAGCCGTCCTATCTACACTCCATCCCCTGCTGCCATACAGTAGAGGGAGTGGCTTTTCCAAGCTGAGTGGCCTGGTCTGACCCTGGGTGTGCTCGTCTCACTCAGTGACAATCAAGACATGAGTGAGCTACTAAGACTGTCTTGGCTGAAACCAGAACAATATGTTTTTATGGTTTTATATATTTTTCCTAGTAAATCTCTTTCATCTATCATTTGAAAGCCATAGGAACCTTGCATGCTTGATTTTTTTTTTTTTTATTTAAAAAACATCGGTGTTAGATCACCTTCAAGTCCAGACAGACCAATTAAAGTTACTTTTTAAATTCTTGTTTTTCTTGAAAATGTTTCTTAATTATGTATTTATAGTGAAAGAAGAGGAAGATTCCCCCTTTCCTATACAGTCTGAAAATAATCAGATAATAAAAAAAAATGCCATCTCTCTTTTGAGTGATCCCAGATTATATCTATTTCCTCCTGTATGCTTTGTAGGCAGAGATGACATTTGCCAGATACTCTCAGGGAAAAAAAAAAAAAAAAGTACATGTATGCTGGGCTTCTTCATTACTCAAAACTTCCTGATAATGAGTGATGATGTATGTAGTGATGGAGTTCAGAAGGCTATGCACCCTCTCTGCTCTTTGAAAGTGGCTTCTTACCGGGGCTGGATTAACACACTGCTGGGGAGTGCTGGACACAAGCATGATGGTCAGCATCTGGTAGGGTGTTGCTACTCTAAATCTGCCAAGGTCTTGTCATGAAGCCAGTCTGGATTTTGCTATGGAATGACTATTCAGTAAAAGTTCTTTATGGGAGAGTACAGAAGAGTGATCACTGGGAATTCGCAAAACAAAGTGAAGCGTTATTTTGTGAATTCATGACAGATACCATTTACCAAGTATCTCTTCCTAAACGCTTCCAAGATGGCAAGTATAAATTTTTTACTATCCTTACACATCTTAAAGCTTTTAAATTTTTGACTTAACATATTCATATCTGCCTTCATTAACTGCCATTTATAGAACACCGTTATGATGCCAAAACAACTTATGTATCTTATACAAACTATACCCATGGTTTGTAGTCATGACTTGATAGCAGTATTGGTAAACTGTGTTAGCACCTCGTCCATCATTTGCAGTCTTTAATGAAAGACTCAGTTATGTGTTTTATATTGCAAAATACAGCCTACGTCAAGTAACTTGATACTCTTTTACACTATTATTTCAGACTGCTTGTTAAAAAAGAGGAAATGGGGCTCTGTGCACCTTCTGAAATCAAATATGCTTTTACTGGAGTTATTTTCCTTTCTTTAAGGCAATAATTGTTGTATTAGATGTTACAGTTTCAAGTAAGCCATAGCAGATGTGAGAGAGATTACAAGATTGACAATAAATAAATGGTCATTTATGCTAATTTGGATTAATAAGATTAAGAGGACTAAAAAATTGCTAAATATAGAGTTTTGGGTCGGCTGAGGACTGGTTTCAACAAGTAATTCCCGGCATAAAATCTCCGTAATTGAATGTCTTTGCATTACTCGTACCAATGCTTGTCTCTACTTGCATGCTACTTTCCACTTCTTCGTCTTGGCTGATGAAAGTTTTGATAGCACTTGAAAAGGCTATGACAACAAAAACAAGATGTCCCATTTTCAGCCTCATCTTCAAAAACATCACAGAAAACAACTTCAGACAAAATAAAAGATCTCGTTGGGTCACCTCTGGTTATCCTGGGACAGCTAAATTGATGAAAGTCAGGTTTTTTAAGGACTTCAGATATTGCAGGTTATTAGTTTCATAAATCTTCAAAGTTGTGTTCTATGTTATATTTATAGGAACTTTTCCATTTCTGAGTTGTGGGGACTGTCCTGGGAGAAATTAATGTTTGAATATTTTGCCTGATCTTCTGACTATGTAATTACTGTAAAAATATATGCTGCTCTGGCTATGAAGCAATTCACAGAAATTCAGATCCTGCATGCCATTTAAGGTTGTGGAGCTTAGAGAGCAATTCAGTATCCTTGGACTCCTTCGCACAGCTCCTATTCTTCAGGACGGCCTACTGTCCTAGAGAGGAAAGATAAACCAGTACGCTGTTGGGATTAGCACCAGGGCATTGAATTTTAGGAAAAAGACCTCCGACCTCGCTCTATTCTTGATGATTCACAGAAGCCGAAGGTCCCGTTCTGGAGAAAAGAGACTTGAAAGTCAGGAATCCCCTTGTAATAGCTGTGCATCAGAGTAGAGAAAGCTGCATTAACTTCAGCTTCCAATTCCTGGCCAGTTTTGCTGACAGATGGAATCAGCAGAAAGCTTACCAACATTACAAAGCATGAAATAGGAAGCTATCTCATTATTGTTATTGTAACAGAGGACTAGGTGTCAGTTACTGCAGATTTACCAAAACTTTATAACAGTTGTTATACCAGATGCATTTCTTCACTTTTTGTGAATATGTAGTTATACTAATCAATGTTTCTACAGCTTCTTCATGAGGGGGATATTGTGACAGCAGATCAGCTAAGTCCCACACACTTGCAGATACCCTTAGCAGATAGCTAAGTCCCACACACTTATTTGCTCACCCTCTCCCTTCCTCAAGTGAGATGAGGGAGAGAATTAAGGGAAAAATACAGTAGAACTCACGGGTTGAAATAAAAGCTATTTACTAAGACAGCAGAGAAAATAAAAGAAAGAACAGTACTTATATATCTATGGAAGTAAAATAGATGATACACAAAGCAAGGGCCCACCAACGAGCAGCAGCCCCTCCCTTGGCTAACAGCCCTTCCATAAAATCACATGATGATGTCATACGGTATGGAATAGCTCTTCGGTCAGTTTGGGTCAGCTGCCCTGGTCCTGTCCCCTCCCAGCTTCTTGTGTCCCCCTAACCGCTTCGCTGGCAGAGGAATGCAAGAAGTTGAGGAACTGAAAATGTCCTTGGCTCTGTTCAACACTGCCAGGTGTTATCAGCTTTGTTTTTCTTCTAGGACCAAAATATTGCTTCATACCAGACACTATGAGAAAAGTAACTTCTGTTAGAAACTAAGACAGGGGAGTGGAGGAAGAGATACTGATATCTTCTCTCTGGTGACCAGTGCTAAGACCCGAGGGAATGACATGAAACCGCTTTGAGGGTAGTTCACACTGAAACTTGACTAAGAGGGTGGCCAGCTACTGGAACAGACTCCCCAGGGCAGTGGTCATGATAGCAAGCCTGCTGGAGTTCAAGAAGTATTTTGACAATGCCCTCAGGCATGTGGTTTAATTTTTACGTAGTCCTGTGTGGAATTGGGAGTTGTACAAATGATCTTTGTGGGTCATTTCCAAATTGAGGTATTCTATGATTCTATGATTTGAAGACAGGAGGTCTACTACTGTTTTCAGAATTGGGTGATTGCCAAACTTGGAGGGTTACAGCAAGAAATAGGTCCTTCTGAATTAGCTAATATCTGAAACTTTTATGGACTCAGAGGAAACATAGAATTGTAGAATCATTTAGGTTGGAAATACCCTTAAAATCATCAAGTCCAACCATCTGCCTAACAGTACCAAAACAACCACTAAACCATGTCCTTAAGCGCCACATCTGCACATTTCTTAAAAATATCCAGGGATGGTAAGTCCACTGCTTCCCTGGACAGCCTGTTCCAGTGCCTAACCACCCCTTCTGTGAATAAATTCTTCCTGATATCCATTCTAAACCTCCTCTGGCATAACTTGAGTCCATTTCCTCACGTTCTGTCACTTGTCACCCAAGAAAAGAGACTGACACCCACATTGCTACAGCGTCTTTTCAATACACCTCTGCATGCATCTCTTTTTTTTTTACTGATTTGTTTCGGATTATTGAATAACTTTTTTCACAACCTCTATTCTTTTACTAGTTAGTCCCCAATCATTAAAAACAGTCTCCTTTTTAATAAGTTTATTGTAATTTATGCTAGCCTGAGAAAACTTAGAATACTTTACTGAATTACATAAGGCACAGTACAGCTAATTTTACTTTTAGTTGGGAAAGAAAGAGAGGTAAACTCTGCCTCCAAATGTTAGCAGATTAACTGCTAAGAGAGACAATGATAATAACAAGTCTAGATAGGTTAGAGTTACATTTCATACAGGCAACATTGGCAACAATACTGGACTTCACGTGGAACCTATTTTCCCTTTTTCTTCCTTCTATGTTTAATTTATGAAGGCATTTAGGAGTTTTTCAATCTTTAAAAAGGATCAATTCCTGCTCATTTTATAATGGGAATTAGCACCATAGAGTCTTCACTTGTAAATAATGGTGGATCAGCTATGAAGGTTAGTCTTATTCTTACAGAGAGAGAGAATACATATTTCTGCAAATTGATTTTGTTTGGTTAGGGAACATATAAAGAAAAAAGAAATAAAATGTTTTTGTAAGTTACCAAAGAAAGCAGATGCCTCACTTTAATCTTAAAAAGCCTTTTAATTGATTAATTTCTCTTTAGGTTTTTCTTTCCACTGATAATAGGTCAACTTTTCTATTTTTTCCAAAATTTTCAGTTTTATAGAATTGGTTTGTTATCTCTATGCATTTTCTAGTGTTTCTTAATATTACTATCATGGATACCTAAGTGAAAAGACTGAGGTCACCATTATAAATTTCACAGATATTAAACTTTTCATATTTTTTTAGGTGAAATTATCAAAAAGGGTTAACTGATAAGCTTACAAATATAAAGTTACTTTTGGATCATACATTTGCTGAAAACTTTGTGAGTCAGGGGACTGTAAAACAGCTGTTTGAACTGTCTCTACAATTACTGCAGGGAAAAATTGATCACTGTTGAACTATTCTTAATGACTAGGTAAACTGAACACTTCCACTAGCCTAGTTATGAACTTGTAGAGGTTTTCTCACTGCAAGCTATTACAGATTCTGTGGGCAGTGCGTATTTTTTATGCCCTGAATTAAATTTTCAGTTTAGCATCAAACAAAAATGTGTAAACTGATGTTCAGCAGACCCATCCAGGCCCTCTGATGTCTGTTCTGTGTGAGGATTTGTCTTTACACAAATTAGCTCCAGTAACCTCTGCAGAAGAACATTGTTCTTAAATGTTACAGTATTTAAGTGAAACACGAACATCTAAAATAAGATTTTGTAGGTCATACAGAGTTGAACTGAAGCATTTTTCTGGGGCTTATCTTACATTCCTTTTTTTTTTCCCTAAACTTCTGTGAAAGTTGGTAGCGAGTTTATGTTCAGAGGAAACAAATAGCTAGGATTGCAATTAAAGGACGCTCTCCCAGGTGCTGCCTGTTATTTAGTTACTGTCATTCCCTTCCAGAATTATTATACTGAGAAGACAATGAATGTTAATGTACATATCTAGTAGTGTATGCATGTGTTTGTATGTGCATACACGTATTAAAAATACAGTATTTGGATATAGATTCATCTGTGGAGTATTCTTATTCTTACCCTGCAAGACATTCTTTTCTTTTCGAAGTCCTAGAAAGCTAGCTATTACAACTGAAATGTTGGTATGATATAAGTATCCTCATCTTCATAAGAGGATTCATGTTAAACAAAGTGAAATCACCATTTGGTGTGACCAGAGTTGTATGAAGATGAAATCCTCACTTGTACAACTAGGAAATAATCTCTTCATCTTATGAAAGTATCCATATAGAGATGGTGGAGCTCAGGATCCTGAGTGGAAGAAGCAAAGCAAAAAGTAGGATTGTTACTCTGGACTTAAAGAAAGCCAACTTTTTAGCATAGCCAACTTTGACCTCTTCCACGACCTACTTGGAGGTTTCCCATGGGCTAGAGTGTTAGAAGGTAAAGGAGCCCATGAGAGCTGGTTAACATTTAAACACTACTTCTTCCAAGCCCAAGGTCGATACATCCCTAAGAGTAAGAAATCAAGGAATGGTGGCAGGAGACTTGTGTGGTTGAGCAAGGAGCTCACTGGATAAAATAAAAGGGAAGAGGAAGGTCTGTGAAGTGTGTAAAAAAGATCAAAAAGGGTTAGGTTTTTAACATATTTGTCATCAGTTCTATTTCAAAGGACTATGGTTTGTCTAAATCTCAGTTTCTCATGTTTTATAAAACCACTGGATCATAAAAAGTGTATATTGACATGTTGCTTATGACTTGGTTTTATTTATTTAATTTATCTTTATTTGTGTGTGCGTACTTCCCTGCCTATCTGTATTTGTTTTAGGATTTTTACTATGTCACCTTTTTGAATCTGGAGTCCTGTCTATTTTTGTGTTAATTCTCATAATGCTACCCACTTCCCATCAGAAGTTCACAGCAAATAAAATTACTAGGTTTCATAGTGGGAGCTACTTGCCCTACATACAGACCTTTCCAAACCTAGCCATCAGACTCCACAATCATGCAATCAGTACTAGCCAACCGTCCTCCTATCACCATCCCTACCCACCAAGCTACTAAATCATATCCCTTAGCACCTCATCTAGACGCTTCTTGAACAGCGCCAGGGACGGTGACTCCACCACCTCCCTAGGCAGGCCATTCCAGTGCCTGACCACTCTTTCAGAGAAAAAGTTTTTCCTCATATCCAGTCTGAATTTACCCTGGCGCAACTTGTGGCCATTCCCTCTCGTCCTGTCAGTAGTTATCTGGGAGAAGAGGCCGACCCCCTCCTCACCACAACCTCCCTTCAGGAAGTTGTAGAATGCGATGAGGTCTCTCCTGAGCCTCCTCTTCTCCAAACTAAACAACCCCAGCTCCCTCAGCCGCTCCTCATAAGACTTCTGCTCTAGACCCCTCACCAGTTCTGTTGCCCTTCTCTGGACACGTTCCAGGGCCTCAATGTCTTTCTTGTAGTGAGGGGCCCAAAAC